>PVLA01005344.1:5621-149198 GCA_004027455.1 Hydrochoerus hydrochaeris
GAAAAGAAAGTGCTCTAAGGGATATAACTGCATGTATGTTTGAGTGTGTAAAATAGATGACCATATTGCTGAATCTTTGTTGGATCTTTGAGCAGAACTGTTTGTAGTCTGACTGTTTGAATGTTTACTATGTACCCTTTAACTTTGTAACTTGAACAACTACATCCAGGATGACAGTATGTAATTTATAAACTACTGATTTCTTAGTGGGGCTTTTTCTCATTCTCCTTTTTCTTTCTTTCTTTTAGAATTCTGTATTGTTGCTACCCTTTTTTCTGATTTGCTTTTTTTTCTCTTTAAATAAAATTTTTAAAATGTATAATTGCTATTGTAAAAAAGAGGAAATAAGAAGCATTATAAAAGATATAACTGCATGTATGTTTAGGTGTGTGGGATTGATAACCATATTTCTAGGTTCTTGTTGGATTGTTGAACAGATCTGTTTGCACTCTCACTGCTTGAGTGTCCATATTGTGTGCTTTAATTTTGTAACTTGAAAAACTATTTCTAAAAGAACAATATGTAATTTATCAACTAGTGATTTCTTACTGTTTATCTTCTTTTCTTGAAATTCTGTAATATTTCTACCTTTTTTCTGTTTTTTTTTCTCTTTAAATAAAAAAAAAAGAAAAGAAAAGCTCATAACCTCAAAAAGAAATGACAGGTTAGGCACAGTGACACACATCTGTAATACCAGCACTTGAGAGGCCAATGCAAGAGAGTCACTGTGAATTTGAGCCAGCCTAGAATACAAAGTGAGTTCAGTCTGAACTGCAAAGCAAAACTGTCTCAAAAAGACAACAACAGGGGCCAGGGGTTTAGCTCAGTGGTACAAGCACATGCCTGGCAAGTGCAAGGTCATGAATTCGATCCCTGGTACAAAAAAAAAAAAGTCCCTGGAAATGTTCAGTGTGTGGATAAACATAAGCTAGTATATTATCCTTAATTCCTAAATGAATAACTCTTCAAAATAAAAGTGTAACATTACATCACAGTGTTTGTAATGTATGACAAGCAAAGCATACCGGTCAGGGAATAAATGGTAAATGAAGGTGTATCATTTCAAAACTTAAATTTTATGTTACAAAGATATTAAACCTAAGAATACAGATTCCAAGTTAAGAATAAATATTATAGGCTGGGGATTTAGCTCAGCGGTATAAGTGCCTGCCTGGCAAACGTGAGGTCATGAGTTTGATCCCCAGTACCAAAAAAGAATAAATATTATAGGCTGGGCATAGTGGCAAATACCTATAACAACACCACTTGGGAGGCTGAGACAAGAGGATTGCCATGTGCTCAAAGCCAGCCTGCACTACATAGCAAGGCCCTATCTCGACACCCCCAAAACAAGAACAATTATTATAGCCATTGAGCAAATACTTTTAAAAATGGAAAGAGGTACAATATAACCAAAAACCAACTAATAAGTTAAAACAGAATCCTAAAATTTAGTTAATCCAAAAGAATATATAAAAAAGGAAGAGAGAAATCAATATTACAATGGTATAGTTATACTAAATCATGCACACAATTATATTACTTGTTAATAGACTATATACTCCAACTAAAGGGCAATGTAAGAATAGATGTTTTTAAAAGACTATTTCTGACAAGAGCTTTTCTTTAACAATACACATAGGTGAAAAGAAATGAATGACCCAGCAAGTAGAAGGCTGAGTTTTCTGTGAACTCAAAGCCAGTCTAGGTTACATGGTGAATTTGAGGCCAGCCTGAACTGCATAGCAAGACCCTAACTCAAAAAAAAAAAAAAAAAAGAAAAGAAAGAAAGAAAGAGAAAAGAAAAGAAAAATACATAAAGTATTATCATGCAGCATAAAATCCAGGCACAAGAAGGCTATAATGAGAGGAAGGATTATTTCAAATAAACTCTTAAGACAAGGGACATTTTATGAGGGCAAATGGCTTGTTTTCAAGAAAAAGGCACAATAACAGAGTTTCCAAATGCATTCAAAATGCAAAATCTGACAAAATCTAAAACGCAATATACACAAAAGAATCTAAGCTTGTCTCTCAGCAACTGATGAAAGAACTAGACTTACAGAAATCATTAAAGATGCAGAAGATCTGAGCAATGCCATAAACCACTTTGATTTAATTTATACTTATAGAATACTAAACTCAATAATAACAAAATATACATTTTGTTTAAAAATCTCATGGTACATTCATCAAGATAGACCATATTGTGGCTATATAAAACATGTCTCAATAAATTAAACTGAAATAATACAAATGGTATTTTCTGACCACTGTGGAACTAAATTTAAAATTCATGGCAAATAGGTATGTAGAAAAAATATTTGGATATTGAAAACAAACATAAATAATCATTGGGAAAAGGAAATTTAAAATGTTTTATATGAATAATGAAAATACAACATATCAAAATTTGTAGAAGACAGCTTAAGTAGTATTTAAAAGAGAGAACTTCAAATTTTAAATATTTATATTAGAAAGTAACATAGGTGTAAAATAAACAACCTAAGTTTCTACCTCAGAAGCTAGTAAAAGAGAAAAAGCAAACCCAAAGTTAACAGGCACAGGGATTATTCGAATAATAGCAGAAACCAGAAAAATAGAAACTAAACAATAGAGAAAATGTTTAACAGAGCCAAAAAGTTGGTTCTTTTCAAAGATAGATAAAATTAATAAACCCCTACCTCAGCTGACCAAGAAAAGAAAGACCACAAATTCCTAGTGTTAAGAGGAGACAGCCTGCTGCACTTAGATTTGCTTTGCATCATGAAGGACTCTGGTGATAGGAGGCTTGGTCCAGAGGGCGGCATCCTGAGAAGGGTGAAGCTTTCGAATGGGGCTTCATAGGAAGTCTTTAGCTCAAACATGGTTGTAAAACGCAGGAGTTGGGCCTCCTAGGTCTTGCTGCTTCCTGTATCAAGAGGAAATCTGCCTGGTCCCGTGATGCGGTTAAGGGCATCCCTCGCTGAGCCTGTGAAACACCAGTTAGATTTTCAGCCTCTATACCTGTGAGTTGAGCCACTTTTCTTTATACTGCTTGTCTGTGGTATTCTGTTAAAGTGGTGAAAGGCTTACAATCTTATAGCTATTAAAAGAATAATGGCATGTCTTAACTAAACATGCTAAAAATTTAGACAGTGAAGATAAAATAGATATATTCCTTAAAAAATACAATATACCAAAACTGGTGCAAAATAAAAGAGAAAAATATAAACAGTCAGATATCTAATAATAAATTAATTTCATAGTTTAAAGCCTTCCTACATACCCACACATGCCAAGGTCCTAGGTTCAATCCATCCCCAGTACCACAAAAAAAGAGAGAACATATAATCTCATAAAATGGAAAGCACACTTCCCAAGTCACTTTATGAGACTACCGTAGTCCTGATGAAAACCTGACAATGAAATTATCACAAAAAAAAAATTAAATGTGACCCCAATATTGCTCATGAACACTGTTGCAAAAAACCCTTCACAGAATATTACCAAATAGAATCCAGTGATACATCAAAAGCAAACTGGATGTTCCCAAGAACTCAATGCCAGTTTAAGTGACAAAAAACCAAATGATTTAATCAACCATATTAATAGATTTTTTAAAAATCATGTACTCATTGAAATACAAACAGGAAAATTATTTGAAAAAAAAATCATCAGCTACTCATTTGAAATACAAAACAGAAGACAGGTGTTTGTTGTCCCAGCTATCAGGAGATTGAGGCAGGAGGATCATTTGAGTCCAGGAGTTCTAAGCCAGGCTGAGCAACGTAATAAGACTCTGCCCCCACCACCACAAAAATACAACAGGAAGGGAAGAGAAGGGAAGTTCCACAAAAAAAGAGTTAAAAGGAAACTTCTTTTATCTAATTAATGACATCTTTTAAAAGCCTACATTTAGCATTATACTTAGACATAGTGGTGCATGTCTGTGATCCCAGCACTTGGAAAGCTGAAGCAGAAGGATCACTGAGTTCGAGGCCAGCCTGAGCTACATAGTGAGACCCTGTCTCAAGAAAAAGAAAAAAGGGGCTGGGGATTTAGCTCAGCAGCATAAGCACCTGCCTTGCAAGCATGTGGTTGTGAGTTTGATCCCCGGTACAAAAAAAAAAAATACACACATACATATATTTATATTTATGGTAATTAAATTCAGAATGTTTTCCCTATGATATTGGGAATAAAGACTGGGATTGGTACTTTGCATCTGTTATCCCAGCTACTCAGAAAGCTGAGGCAGAAGAATAACAAGTTCAAGGCCAACCTGGACAATTCAATGAAATTCTGTCTCAAAATTTTTAAAAAGGTAAAATAAAAATACTGGGGAAAAGGCAAGGATAGCCACCATCCCCACTTCTACTCAACACTGTCCCTGAGATTCTTGGCTGTGAAAGAAAGCAGCAAAGAAGTAAATGACATGTGGATTGGAAAGGAGGAAGTAAAATTGTCTTCATTCACAGATGAAATGGCTCTCTGCACAGAAAATCTTAGGGACTCTTTAAATATCTATGAGAACTAATAAATAAACTAGCAAACTTGTATACAAAAGCAATATACCAAAATCAATTGTGTTTTATATTCCAGCAGTGAAAAATTAAAAAGTGAAATTACAAAAACAATTTCACTCTCTATATTGTCAAAAACCATAAAATGCTTAAAAATAAACATAACAAATACTGTCACCTGTAGGTTTCAAACCCTTTCATTAAGAACCTCCACATTAAAAACCACAAGACATTACTAGAAGAAATTAAGAAAAATACTAAACTTATTGATTGGAATAGTCAATGTTTTTAAAATGTCAGTGAGCCCAGAATTTATCTATGCTTGTAAAGCCATCCTACCCATAATTCAAACCAACCATTTTATAGAATTTGACAAATTGATTCTAAAACTTATATAAAAATGTAAAAGACTTAGAAATATCTAAAGTGATATCTAAAAAGGACAAATTTGGAGGAGTAACACAACCTGACTTTTTACTAGTACACGTTTGTATACTGCATGATTACATTCACTGTGCAGAGAAATGCATACACATAAGGTATCTTAATTCTTTTTATTCCCCTTCTCATTTACTAAAGATGTCTCCCTATTTTTTTCTACAAATGACTCAAATTTATCTTTCTTTATGGCAGAGTAACACTCCATTGTTTATAAATAGCACATTTTCATTGTCTCTTCACTTGTCTGATGGATAGACTGATTCCAAGATTTAACTTTTAGTAGTTATGCTGCTATAAACATAGATAGAAAGATAATCACTAAGTATGATGTCTTTTAACTCTTTTAGGAAAGTATCCACAAGAGGAATAGCTGGGTCAAATGGAATTCCTAGTTTTAATGTTTTAAGGAATCTCCATACTGATTTCCATGACTGTATGGCTTACATTCCCAAAAACAGCATAGAAGGGTGTTATTTTACCCTCAGCCTCGCCAGCAATTGTTATTGTTTGGTTTCTTGGTGGGCCATTCTTCCTGGAGTAAGGTACAATCTCAGTATTATTTTAATTTGCATTTTGCTGAGGTCGAGATGTTGCACATTTTTTCATGTAATTATTAGCCATTTGTTCTTCTAAGAAGTGTAATAAACATTCCAGTTGCCTATTTTTTAAACTGGGTCAATTATTTTGAGGGATCTGATTTTTTTTTTTTAGTTCTTTGTAATTTCTAGTTATTAGGTCTTTGTTCAAGGAATAGCTGGAAAAAAAGTTTTCCCATTCTGAAGGCTGTCTCTTCATTCTGTTTATTATTTCCTTTTTGTGGTGCAGATACTTTTTAGCTTTTAATAATAATTCCATTTGTTGATTATTGGTGTTGTTTCTTGTGCACAGCCTCACCTGTGCCTCACCTGTGCCCTGGCTTCTCCAGCTTCCTGGGGTGTCCATGGGACCTTCAGCTTCATACCTGTGCACACCCCTTACCTGTGCCTGTGCTTTCAAGAGTTATAAAGCAGATTAAAGGTTTTTTTTAATATCTAGATTTTTGATCCATTTATCTTGGTACACAGTGATAGATGTGGGTCTAGAGTCAATCTTTAAAAAAAAAAAAAAACAGGAGGCAAGGTTTATCTTGGCTCTTGTTTCATAGTGGTTTCAGACCATGGGCTCACGCCTAGAAGAAGTAGAAGCCTGGGTGGAGGAAAGCTGCTCACCTTAAGGCATCTAGGAAGCAGAGCAAGTCAAGAGAAGAGCCAGAAAGGGAGATGTAACCTTCCAGGTCATGCCCAGAGTAACCTGCCTCTTCCAAAAGGCCTTATAAGAAGTCATCTATAACATGCCTATAACCCAATCACCACTCAAAAGTTCCTGTCTATGATTACACAAGGCTTTAGGGGAATAGATATAGACCATAACATTTTGCCCCCAACTCCCAAAAAAATTACTCATATCTCTGTATGCAACTTGCATTTAGTCTAAGAGTTGCCAAAAATTAATAGTTCTAGCATTGCCAAGTCCAATTCTCAAGTCTCCTCTGAAATTTAAGGCAAACTCTTAGCTATTAGCACCTGTAACATAAAGAAAGTTAAACACTGCTGATTGATATACAATGGCACAGGATAAACATTCCCATTCCAAAAGGGATGAATGCAGGATAGAAAGGAATTGGGTCAAAGCAAGAATGAAACCCAGCAAAGCAAACATTAAATCATGCAACTCCTGTGTCCAGCACTCTGGACAGGCTTTAGTGAGATATGAACTCCAAATGGCTTGGGCCACCCCTTCCCCTACAACATTACTGGTGGTTGTAGCCCTCATGGCCTCTCTTTTGGAATGCTTTTGCTCCATTCCTTGTGGCTTTTCTCAAATATTCCACATTCTTGGCTTCTCCAGCTTCCTAGGGCCTCCACTGCACATGCACCTTCACTCTTACAACATCATGTGCACTGCCTGTTCTGGGGCACATTGGCTGGCTTCCCAGATCTTCTGAAATCTGGGCCTCCCTAACCTCACAGTTCTTGCATCCTGCATCCTTGTAAGACCAGAACCATACAGATGACACCAAGGTCTGCCACTGGCTCCAGCAGCAGCCAGGCCTTTTTGCATCATGGCTACAGAGGGATCTGAGTGCTTGCTGAGCATTGTGAACTGAATGCCAGCAAACCAATTCTCTAGGCAGCCCTTCTGAGCACAGTGCCCTAGAACTCTTTTGTTAAATAAAAGCTTTATAGCCTGCACACTTGAACCAGTACTGAGTGGGTGCTCTCAGAAAGCCAGTGCTCTCTTGTGCTTTATGACATTCCCCAAAGCCACTTTTCCTATTGTCCTGGTCCAAAGTGCATGACTTCTTCTTAACATTAATATTTTTAGCAACCGAGCTCTCTATCTCTGCAAGTGCTTCCCTCTGGTAAAACTGAAAACTTTTTAAATGAGCTTTTTGCTCCTGTTTCTCATAGTAGAGCTTGCTAATAGTAGTAACCATGTTACAGCCTGAAAGTTCAGCTGCCCTGAAATTTCCTCTGCCAGATTAGTTAATTCACTGCCCTTAATCTCAGTTTCCTGCAAAGTCTCAATATATCAGCAAAATGTAAATAAATTTTCTGCCAGAACAAAACACACATGGCCCGGAACCTGTCAATGGAATCCTTGTTCCTAACTGAAATCTCCTGAGCCTGACCTTTACAGCTGCATCTACCAGAATCTCCCATCAAGCTGGATTAACAGCATTTTAGGATTTCTTTAGTCAGCCTCTCCAAACCTTTTAAGACTCATCCCTCAAAGTAATGCCAAAGGCTTTTGAGTTACATGGTCAGGTATATTCACAGCAACAACTCCACTTCTCTGGTATCAAAATCTGTCTTAGTCACCTCCCTCATCTTGGGGACAAAATACCTGACACCCACAATTTAAAGAAGGAAAGATTTATTCTGGCTCGTGTCTCATTCCACGGTGAGAGAAGAAATAGCATGGCAGAGGGCCACGGTGGAGGAGAAGCTGCTCTTATCACAGTGATTCGGAAGCAGAGAGTGAAGGGAAGAACTGGTGAAGGAGATAAACCTTTCCAGGCTCCACCCCCAGCAACCTGCCTCTGCCAACCTGTACCTCCTAAAAGCAAGTCAGCTATAGTCCCCTATAATCCAACCACCTCCCCAGATCCCTGCCTATGAGTGCATGAGACCCTGGCAGAACATCTAGACATAAACCCTAACAATGTGCAACTAGGCTCTTGGACTAGAATCAAACACCCAGAAGCAGATCTTCATACACAGGGTGATGTGAGTTTTGACAAGACACCAAAGCAACCCAATCAGAAAAAAAAAAAACCTTTCAACAGAGGATTCTAGGACAACTAAAAATCCAATATGGGGAGAAAAAATTGATCCTCAACCTTCTCCTCATGCTATACCCAAAAGTTAAATCAAGATGATTTATAGACCTAAATATAAAAACTAAAATTAAAAAATCTCTAGAAGAAAATGTAGAAATTTTTCAACCTGGGGACTTTGGCAAGTTTCTTAGGCAGTAAGTACTTAGAAAGCAATAACTATATTATACATATCAATTAGCTTACCCAAATTTAAAACTTCTGCTCATCAAAAAACACCTTTAACAAAATGCATATGCAGTTCTCATACTGAGAAAAAAATTCACAAAACATAAGTATTTGACTGCCAGTATTCAGAATATATATATTTTCAAACATACTTGACACTTAATAATAATTTTTAAAAGACCAGCCTATTAAAAATGAGTGAAGGATTTAACAAACATTTCACAACAGAAAAAATATGAATGAATGACCTATATGCAGGTGAAAGAGTGTTCCATGTCATTTATTAGTTATTAAGGAAAAGCAAACTAAAATGACAGTGAGATAGCTCTCTGTATTTACCAAATAGCTACGTTTAAAGACTAGCAACACAGGTTATTGTTAAGAATGTAGAGTAACCAGAAGTCACACATTGTTAAGGATTGTAAAACTGTGCTACTATTTTAGGAAAAATAACCTGCCAGTGTCTTATAAGACTAAGCCTATACCTGCTCTGTGACCAGCACTCCTAGATATTTATTCAGAAGGAAAAGACATGCTTACAGAAAGACTTAGACACAAATGTTCACAGTAGCATTGTTCATAATGATCCAAAGCCAAACATAGCTTAGAAGATACAGGAGAAAGACACTGTGATATTTATAAAGTAGAATACTACTGAGCAATAAAAAAAAAAAGGGCAAAGGTGGATATGGTGTCACACACCTATAATCCCAGAACTCTGGGGGGCTGAGGTAAGAGGACTGCAAATTTTAGCCCACTATGGGCAATTTAGTGGCTCAGCAAGACTGTGTCTCAAGATTTTAAAAAAGGAAAGGGATATAGTGCAATGTTAAGATCCTGGACTCAATCCCCAGTACCACAAAGGGAAAGGGACCACAAACGATAACATCAATAAATATCAAAAACATGATGCAGAGTTGAAGAGCCTGTTATGGCTGTGTCTAGACGTGATCCTGAAGCCTCATGTGGTCATAGGTGGAGCTCTTCAGAGGTAACTGGATCTAAACTGAGGGTAAGTGTGTGATACTGAGACTGTGTGATGCTAGAATTAAGGGTGTGTAATTACTAAATCAGTCCACTGATTGGCTCAGCATAGTTTTAGGTATGGAAAATGGGAAGGCCCACCCCAGGTGTCGGGTGGGTATCCTGGATGGAAATAAAGACCACTGCTGTTTCTTTGCCATTTCGCTGATTTGCTGCCATTTGCTCACCATGAACCGTCTCTCCTCTGTGATGCTCCACTGCCATGCCACCCTGCCTTGGAGCCAGCTAACTATGAACTGAAACTGCTACAAACTGTGAGCTATAACAAACCTTTCCTCCTTTAACTCTATGTGTCAGGTATTTTGTCTCAGCTATGACAAAATAAGACACAGCCTCACTCTGCATATATACTAGATCATTTCATTTACTAAGATGAAATGTGTGATATATAGATTGAAGGATCTGCCCAGGTTCTTCCAAAACACATTCCCTCCAACTCTTGATTCCCTGTCTTTGCCCCAGTTCTAAGGAGGGAGATCAATTCTCTGGGTCAGTTTCAAGGGATAAGGGCCCTAAACTAGTGTATGACCCACACTAAAGTGTTGGAACATTTGACAAAGGTGAAGATGTCTTTTGCTTTGAATCATTATGAACGATGCTACTGTGAACATTTATGTCTAAGTCTTCTTATAGACATGTATTTTTCTTTTTCTGAATGAATACCTAGGAATGAGTTGCTGGTCAGAAACCTGCTGTCCCGAAGGCTGAAGAAAAGGGCTAACACCTCTCAGGTGACAGCCTGCCTCTCTGAGTCCTGAGTCCCTCATTTTCAAGAGATTGGAACAAGTAGCTGGGGTAAGCGCCTGACCACAGACAGAACAGAAAAACCTGGGATAGGGATGAAGCCACTGCTCTTGAGCTTTAGACATCTTCAGCTCTGGCCTTTCTGCAGAGCATCCTCCCATTTAATTCCTGGCTCCTTGATAACAGAGCTTGGGACAAAGCCCAGAGAGCACTTTTGCTAGTGACTGTCCTTCACACATACATAGCATAGCACTTAATTTGATTTTTATTAATAGGGTGCACAAGATGCTTTTCCTCTCAGCTCTAAGCTCCCAAGCCAGAAGGTAAGTCTTAAGGAAAAAAATGATTCATGACTCCTGTTTAAGACAATAAAGCAAACTTAATTCAAGAGGGGGGCCACAGTGACAGATACAGGGACAACTGCAGTGTTCCCTGAAGTGGGGACGGGAAGAGACTGGACTCAACTCTGACTCCATCAAGGACAAACGGAGACTTACAGCCAAGAAGCAAGGTAGGGAAATGCAAAATTTTACTAAAAGGAAACGTCAGGGGTAAAAAGCGTTTGTAACAGGGACTCAGAGGCTGGACTGCGGATGCCCAAAGGGTAGGTAAAAAGCAGCATAAAGTTTGGCATCTCTGTCTTCACTTTATATGTCTCCATTATCATTACCTTAAAACTTTGGGTCAGATCCTTGCTTAGCTCTACATGTAGACATGTTACTCACTTAACAAGTGTCTGTATTACAAGGTTGATTAGTCCTAAATTTACCTAACCTACCTCGTTCACATTCAAAACTGAGGATACCATGATAAAAGTAACCAACTTTCAAGATAACGTCCAGTTCCAGTCCTCTTGAAGAAATGCCAGGAAGTCTCTGCCCACTGTCCTAAACCTGGAATCATCTCAGATTCCAGGAAAAGCAGAGCCTCACAAACCACTCCAGGATGAAGTCACCTCTAACTGAGAATAATTACCCTATGATAGGAACTGAAGCTGCCCTTCTAAGCAGTAGATGTCATCCTATGATAGGATCTGAAATTGTCCCCTGAAGCAATGATGGCTCTCCCAGGACTTCACAGAACCAATCTTGAGATACCAATCCATCAGACCATGACAGGACCACAGTTGCCTACACTGTCAACCATGCAATTCCCCAATCCTTGTCTTTGTTCACTTTTTCTATAAAACCCCAAATTTCTTTCAGTCCTTCAAACACAAACCATAATAAACCTCTTTGTCAATGCTGCCCAGCATGGCCATGCTGATTAAAGCTACTTTCCTGCCTTTCACTCCTACTCAGCTTCTTGATTGGCATTAGAGGGCCAGCACCCAAGTCTGGTGTGTTGGAACCCCTGGAGCCAGGGCTTTGGCACCAAAACCCCAGTAACAGATTCTGTTAGCCAACACAATAGAACTGTTCCAGAAGTCAGGCCAGAGTAAGATATCCGGGATGAGGATTTTCTCTAACCTGATTTAGCAGGATTCTTGCTCAAGCTGGATTCTACAAAAATGAAAAGGGAGCCTGGCACGGTGGTGCATGCTTATAATCCCAGCACACAGGAGGCTGAGGAAGGAGGATCACTGCAAGTCGGAGGCCAGCCTGGACTACAAAGAGACTCAAGGCCAGCCTAAACTGCATAGGAGAAACCTTGTCTTTAAAAAAGGGAGAGGAAAAAAAAAGAATGGAGAAGTCTAAGGTCATCCTGGTCTAGCAGAGGGCTCAGCTGAAGTCTGGATCAAAGGGGACCATCTTTGTCACCCTCAAATAGACTGAAAAACCTGAAGAGCCTAGTGTGGTAGCATATTCCAGCTACTCAGGAGGCTGAGGAAGGAGGATCACAAGTTCAAGGCCAGCCTGGACAACTTAATGAGATCCTACCCTAAAACAGGAATCTCCATGGTAAAACACCTCTGTCTTCCTTCTCCAGTACAGAAAAGATGGAGAGAGCACTGAAGAAGGGGAAAAGAGAGTGTAGAGAGGCTATGAGTTAGTCAGAGGATTCCCACCTAAACACTAACAGTACAGTCCACAGACAAGCTTTAAGTCCTGGCTCTGCATGTTATTCAGTGTGTGATCTTGGGGTTCAGTCTCTCTATAGGGAAAGACAAGAACATTCCTTGGGTCTGTCCGAGGAGCCCTGTGCTTTAGATGCTTTAGATCTGATGCTGATATACAGGTTTTCCAGAAAGTCCCAACTTGACTGTTTCTATAAGAACAAGAGCCAAATCTCTCTCTTTGGCAACTTACACATTTACATATAAATTGCTACCTAATGGCTCTGCCCTCCTTTATCTTAGCTCCAGATTCTAATGAGCTGGAAAAATGTCCTGTGCCAGGGAATAATGAAGCTTCCAGGCTGAGAAAGGGAGAAATGTGGTTTCTCGCTTGCCCTGCCGCAGGGAAGGGAATGGGAGGAGGGTACCACGCCCCCTCCCCACTGTGACATATGTCCCAGTGTCTCAAAGGAAGGGGAAGAAAACATCTTGGAACAATTTAAAATGTGGTGGAAAATCAGCCATGAAAATTTGTGAAATCCACTACACAATTTGTAAAAAGTGAGTCATAATTCTATTTGTTCTGCCCGGTGTACAAATCGCAAATATTTCATGCAGACTGAAACTAAAATGAAGATAAGTGAGGAGCGCCATCTGGGGTATGATCTGTCACTAGCCGTAGGGTCTCAAATCCAGAGATCTCTTCAGAAACTTGGGGTTATTATAAAGTATCTTAGTATTATAAAGTGTCTTCACCCAATTACTGACACACACAGACACACAGATACACAAAGACACACATACACATGGGGTGCCAGGCCCCTCTCAGGGCACTTTAAATACATCATTTTATCTAATTTTGACTGTGAAAGAGAGATTCCCATTGTAGAAGCTGAGGGAAGCAAGCACTCATCTGAGTAACTGGCAGTTCTAGTATTCAAACCCAGACCTATCTGAGTCTAAGGGCTGATTCATTTATGTTTCTATCACATGTGACCCCAGAGCAGACATTCTTAACTGAAATCCATAGACAGAATTGCAAAGAGGCCCTTACATGAAAAACAAAATAAATTTTTATTTTCTCCTGTTTCTAACTGATATTTAGCATTTCCTGCAAATCAGAATGTAGATGACAAACAAGTACCTGAGACTTTGGTACTATGAGAAATCACACAACTTGATATCATATTAGAGTTATTACAGATGTCTCAAATTATCATTTATGGTCATCACTATTTTAAAATGTCAGTACAGTAATTAATAGACCTACTACAGGATCTTGCTTTTTCATTCATTAATAAAGAAGCACTATGGTAGGCAGCTGGCTCCCAAAAAATAAAGTTCTGCTATACAGCATTTACCAATTGCCTTGGTGTAAATATTCCTACCTTTATTAATGTTAAAGGTGGCTACATATAACAAGTGCTTTGTAAATTTCCTAAAAAAGACAGGACAGCTCTAACATACCATTGGCACAAAAGAGGGTTCTCCTGGGCCTCCATACCATACAAAGCACCTCTCTTCCCTGAAACTTCTGCAGGCTTGGGTGTGGTAATGCTAATAACAAAAATAGAATTTTTTTAATATATATGTTAGGTCCTAACTGTATTCTAAGCATAAGCATAGGCACTTAATATGAAATACCTCACTTAAACTCATAGAGTGGGAAAGAATTTTAGCCAGCAACCCCTTAGACAAAGGACTTGTGTCCAGAACAGAACTGAAAAATATCAAGCCCCCCAAATTCAAAGACCCTCTCCAAAAATGGGCATCTGAGATGAACACACAGTTCTCAGAGAAAGATATACAAATGGCAAATAAATACATGAAGAAATATTCACCATCACTGGTCATTCGAGAAATGCAAATTAAAACAACACTGAGATTCCACCTCACTCCGGAAAGAATAGCTGCCATCAAGAAATCAACTGATAACAAATGTTGGCGAGGCTGCGGGGAAAAAGGAACACTGCTCCACTGTTGGTGGGAATGTAGACTGGTGCAACCATTATGGAAATCCATATGGAGAATTCTCAGAACACTAGGATTGGAAGCCCCATTCAATCCAGCTATTCCCCTCCTGGGTATTTTCCCAGAAGAACTGAAAAGTTCATATCACAGTGATATTATGTGCACCCATGTTCATAGCTGCACAATTTGTGACAGCTAAATCCTGGAAACAACCAAGATGCCCATCAACTGCAGAGTGGATGAAAAAGATGTGATATTTTTATACAATGGAATATTACTCAGCTATAAAAAAGGATGATCTTGAGGCCTTCATAAATAAATGGAGACAACTTGAGACTATCCTCATTAGTGAAATAAATAAGAATCATATTTATAAATATCATATTGTGTCTCTAGTGTAAAAAGTAAATAAGAACTACAAGTGTAATAAAACCAAAATGTGTAATTGCTACTGTAAAAAAGAGAGGAAAAGAAAGTGCTCTAAGGGATATAACTGCATGTATGTTTGAGTGTGTAAAATAGATGACCATATTGCTGAATCTTTGTTGGATCTTTGAGCAGAACTGTTTGTAGTCTGATTGTTTGAATGTTTACTATGTACCCTTTAACTTTGTAACTTGAACAACTACATCCAGGATGACAGCATGCAATTTATGAACTACTGATTTCTTAGTGGGGCTTTTTCTCATTTTCCTTTTTTTTCTTTCTTTTTCTTTCTTTCCTTTAGAATTCTGTATTGTTGCTACCCTTTTTTCTGTTTTGCTTTTTTTCTCTTTAAATAAAATTTTAAAATGTATAATTGCTATTGTAAAAAAAGAGGAAATAGGAAGCACTATAAAAGATACAGCTGCATGTATGTGTAGGTGTGTGGGATTGATATCCATATTTCTAGGTTCTTGCTGGATTGTTGAACAGATCTGTTTGCACTCTCACTGCTTGAATGTCTACTTTGTGTGCTTTAATTTTGTAACTTGAAAAACTTATTTCTAAAAGAACAATATGTAATTTATCAACTAGTGATTTCTTACTGTTTATCTTCTTTTCTTGAAATTCTGTAATATTTCTATCCTTTTTGTTTTTTTCTCTTTAAATAAAAAAAAAAGAAATACCTCTCTTAAACTAACAGTAACCGATGGGCTGGGGATTTAGCTTAGTGGCTCAAGTGCTTGCCTGGTAAGCAAGAGGTTATGAGTTTGATCTCCTATACCAGATAAATAAATAATAAATAAACAAACAAATAAACTACCACTAATCCTATAAGGCAGATATTATTGGAGTTGTTTTCAACTGAGTCCAGAGTAGAGAAGGGAAAAGATGTGGTTTTGTCTCCTAGAAATATTTGGCAAAGTCTCGAGACATTCTTGTCATAACTGAGTTTGCTACTGGCATCTAGTGGGTAGATGCTGCTAAGCAACTAACGACAATATATAAAACACACATTCCATCCAACAAGGAATTATCCTAGCCCAAGATGTTCATAGTGCTGACATTGAAAAAAAAAATTTTTTTGAGACAGGGTTTCACTATGCAGTTCAAGCTGGCTTTGAACTCACTTTGTAGCCCAAGCGGGCCTAGAACTCTCAGAGATCCTCATGCCTCAGCCTCCTGAGTGCTGGGATTACAGGTCTGCACCACCAGGGCCTGCCTCTCAAAAATTGTTAATTATTGCTATTCCCTTTTCAAAGATGGGAAAACTGCAGTCTATTAAAAGGTTACTTTGTTCAAGTTCACACAGTTTTCATATGGCACATTCAACATAAGCACTAGTTCCTACCCTCTTCCTGACTCTCCCTCAGTAGTTGTAGAGAAACTCAGTTACCAAAAAGAAAGAACCTGCTGGGATTAACCTTGGCAATGAGTCCAAGACATGTCCCATGAAGGCTCCAGCAATAGGTTTTAGTGATTCCAATCCTAGGTGCTTCTAACAAGTAAGGAGATGTGGTCCCAGAAATCATTCCCAAATGAGATCAACCAGATGGCCCATTGGGCTATGTCTCAGTCACTTTTCTTGTTGCTGGGACAGAAAACCTGACACCCACAACTTGAGGGAGAAGAGGTTAATTTTGGCTCATGCCTTTAGCCCACAGTTGGCTGGCTCCAAATCTGGGTGGTAGGCAGAGGGGAGTAGCAAAGCAAAGATGCTTAGTTTGTTTCTGTCAGGAGGGAAAGCAGAGGATCAGTGCCAGAGAGGAGGGGCCAAGGATCAGATATAATACCCAAGGTCATACCTCCATGATCTGCAAAGACACCCCCAGAAATATACCTCACTGACCCCCTAGGAGGCTTCCAAGCAATCAAATTGACATGATGAAGATTAATCTCCATAGGGGACATCATCTCAGACAGACCAGGAAGGCAAGTGGTGATGCTCTGCAAAAGGAAAGAGGGCGGGGTATTCCAGTCATCAAAAGGAAGTCATGTGGCTGAAGCACAGAGGATAGAGGAGGGCAGTTCATCACCAAAATGTAATGAGGTCATCAGAGCCCACTGGGCTTTGTAAGCCTATGTCCCCTTACAATGTATACATAGGACTGGACTCAGGACAGGTGCATTACAAAGTGAGCCTCAGATATGACAGATGGAAAAGTGAGTGGCTGGGAGAATGGAGAACAGCTGGAGGTACCTTCAAGGTCTTCTAGACTCCCCCAGCTCTCTCACCCACCTCCCTTTACCCAACATCCCTCTGCCCACCTAAGATTCCCAGATGCCAGAAATCAAAATGTGTGTACATACATGTATATATGTGCAATCATGATGATAATCAGATAACCAGATGGTTATTGGGCAAATTCTCAGTTCCAAAGTCAAACATAGCACTGGGATGCCAGCACTGGCTCCATGCTGAGAAAGTCACTCTAGTAACTAGTCATCTGATTAGCTTTGGTCCATTCCTGCCTAATCGCTGCACTGTTCAACAACAGTTGGATGGGCTGGTGTTCAAGAGTTGGATTAACTCTGCTGAGTGGATTAACAAGATAAACACTGCTCAAAGAAGCTCAGAATTCCAGATTGAGAGTCTCAGCTCAAAAAGCAGGGGAAGCAGGAATGTGAGGAGGCAGTCAGCTGGAGAGGGAGAGAAATAGAACAGGAGTCCCTGGTGTGGACCAGTAGTATGTGAAGCTTCACTCTCTGCACATTAACCCTTGAACTTACTATGTAGCCCAGGCTGGCCTTGAATTTCCTCCTAACTCAGCCTCCTGTGTGCTAGGATTACAGGTGTGCACCACCACACCCAGCAGTGATAATGTTTTGAAACTATCAAATCCATGACTTTCATCTCCATGGATCACAGTGCCCTGTGTCCCTTTTCCTCACTACCCCCAACCTCATTAAATCAAACTTTAGTAGTTTAAGAGGACAAGTGAGACCACCTGAAATGAAGAGGCCATAGCTCAGCTTCAATCTGTATGGAGACAAGTATCTAAACAACCGGCCTGAGTGGGGGCAGAAAGAGATTCTGAATTCCAAAATCTTCCCTTTCCATATCAAAGGCAGAGCCTGAAGTTTCTCATAAACAGAGGTGAGATGGGATTCAGGAATGTGTCCTCCCTGCAAGAAGAAGTGTCCTCTTCCATACCTGGAGGTAGAAGCCAGGAAGCAGGAAGATGTACAGAAAAAGTGTAACCAGAAAAAAGCCATGATCTGCCTCTGCTGGAGCACCTCGGCCCCAGTGCATATGTGGGAAAGTGAGGAAATAGATAAGGGATAAGGAAAGATCAGAGAGGGCTCTGCAGTGCTGAGGGTCTGAGATGGGCCTTGAGGTACCCAGAGCACAGCTGTGGTGCAGAGAAATGGCAGCAGGACAGGAGTATGCAATCCACTGGGGCTCAATCCCAAAAACAGGTCCTCTACAAGCAGGACCTGAATAAGAGATTTTATGTTGGAAACAGAACGTATGGGATACAGGAAGACTTAGAGACATGAAGGAAATCAGAAGATCCGAAAAACAGCCAAGGTCATGTCTGCCAGAAACAATGTCACAAGTAGACATAGTAGAGTTTGCATGAAAACCCAAAAAGCCACTCCTGTCTGCCAAAGGGAGACCTTACAGGGAGCTGTAGCAATAGAAAAAAAAAAAAAAGAGGACAGAGTTGAGGGACCCTGGGAAGTGGTTCAGAAGAGCAAGAACAGTAAAACTGGAATTGGGTGTAGTAGCACAGGCCTATAATTCCAGCTACTGGGGAGGCTGAGGCAGGAGGACCCCAAGTTGGAGGCCAGCCTGGGCAACTTAGTAAGACCCCCACCTCAAAATGAAAATTAAATGAGTTGGGGATGTAGCTTAGTAGTAGAGCGTTTTTCCAGCATGGGTGAAAACCCGGAGTTCAAGCCCCAGTACCACACACACAGAGACACACACATGAGCACACATACACACAAAGAGTGGGATAGCTGAGGAGGGGTGAGGAAAGAAGAGCCAAAAAAGACCTCAGATTTCTGGCTTGAACAGCTGAGTAGACCAAATGCCACCCACTAAGATAGGGACACCTGGGAGGGACAGGGCCAGAACTAGAGTGAAGAGAGTGAGCCACTCACTCCAGACCCTGTTATCATTTGAATGTGTCCCCCAAAATTCCATGTGTTGGCAACTTGGTCACCAACGTAACAGTGTTGAGAGATGCGAACTTTGCAAGGTGACTGGGTCATCTGGGCTTTGTACCTAAGGACAGATTCACCCATTCATGGGTTAATGGCTCACTGGGGGAGTGTATTAGTTACCAGGAGTCTGTAAGACAATTTGGCTATTTCTCAGGAGCCCCCTCCTCCTATAATGCCCTGCAGTACCTTCGGATTCTACAGTCACCACCAGCAAGAAGGTCCTCACCAGATGCTGGTGCCATCTTCTGGAACTTCTCAGGCTCCACAACTGTGAAGTGAATAAAACTCTGCTCTTTATAAATTATCCAGCCTATGGCCTTCCATTACAGTAACAGAGGGCAAACTAAGGCACCAAATATAAGATGCACCAAAAAAAGTAATCAAGGTAATGTTTTAATGCAATAATTTCTTTTTTAAAAATCAAAATGAATGCAAAAAATCCATGATAATAATAAGATCACGTTACTCATTTTTTCCTTTTGCCTTGGGCTTCAATATGGCTTAGCTCAATAAGGTTACTGATCTTACGTTGATTAAAATTGTTGCTATTTTGTTCATCATGGATTTTTTTGCATTACTTTTCTTTTCAATATTGTGTTAAAACACTATTTGAATGTTATGTTTTTGATGCCCCCTTAAATTTTGCAACTGAAATGAAGACTTCATTGATCTCATCTAATCCTAGCCCTAAGGAATAGGTCTGGGAGAGGAGGTCAAGCAAGATTTATGCACTGCACACATGTACTAGTAGACTAAAGTAATTTAAAAATCATTTTAAAAACTGTATGAAAATAAAAACAAATTAAAAGGGCTAGAGGTGTAGCTCAGCAGTAGAATACTTGCCTGGCATGCATGAAGCCCTAGGCTCAATCACCAATGTTCCCAAAATAGCAACTAAATAAATATTTTTAAAAAGAATTGAATGAGATCACAAATGCAAAGTGCCTGGGCCACAGTCACCTTTGAAACACGAGCAGCAGATCCTGTGTGTAGCTGGCTCATCCTCCAGGCCTTACCATATCAGGGAATACCAGGTTGGAAATGCTGGATAACTAAGAGCCCTGGTGCAGCCCTCAACTAATGATCACAGAATCGGTATATAAATACCCCAGCTCCCTCACTCCTCAAACAGGAAAATTTCGAGATGTAATTTCAAGACTCATTTCCCAGAGTCCCCAGGTAAGATGAAGTTCCCACTGCCCACAGGGAAGTGGCTTGATAATGTACCTGTATGCCTGATCCTTCCCCCTCCTCAATTTCCTACCCTCCTAACCATCTTTCCTAGGAGCGCCTCCCAGGTCCACTGTTCGTACTCGAATGTGTGTCCCAGGACCTGCTTCCAGGACAACCCAAACTGAGACACACATGTCCTTCCTTGTTTTATCCATTTCCCTCTGTAACACAGAATGCTCTGAGCACACTTGGAGGTCTGAGCATCCCTCAAAGAGACACCCCCCCAATCTCCCCGCCTCTGTTGGAAGGGAGCTCTGTAGTATGATTGCCAGCCAGTGCTGGAAGGCCTGGATCTGAAATGGGCTTGCTATGTTTCTGTAATCTCTGCACCTTGAGTGGAAAAATAATTGGCAGGCACCTCTCCTGGCCATTTATTCTTTACAGCCATCTCTAAGCCCTTGGAGCAAAAAGTGATTGTCTGCAGTTACTGCCAGCCTGGCCCTGAATTCAGAACAGAGAGCTTGACTCCCCCTTTCACCCTTTTCATAGACTCATCTCCCTGTGCCTCCCCCACCTCCTTCCAGAGCCTCATCGGAGGAGATGAGGAATGGCTATCAGTCCACCCACACTAACTAAAGCTTAAGGTCCATGAGTTAAAAATTATGGGTGATGGAGGCTTTATTCATGCTTTCTTTCCAGAAAATATTTTTTTCCATACTTTTTATACTTTTTCCTCACCATCTCTATTAATGCTCTCCATGACCTCTGCATAGGGCACCATTATTGTGTCCACGTTATGGGTACAGAGGCTTAGAGAGGACAAGGGCCTTAAGCCCAGACCTCATGGAGAAGCCCATTCTCTTCCTCAGGTCATCTGTTTCTTCTCTTCCTCAGCACTCATTTCCTGAGCACCTCCTACATGAAAGGCCTCATGACGGTTAAAGTGGGGGGGGTCAATCTGATTAGCTTTGGAATCCACCCTTGAAAGTGGTTGAGCACACTTCTGGCTCTGATTGTGTGGGTCATGGAAACATGGTTTTGGAGTCTATATCAGGTCCCTCACTTCTTTCTCCCCAGCACTATTCTTCTCTGCTTCCTGGCCACCATGAACAAAGCAGTTTTACTCCCCCAAACCTTTCCATCATGACGTGCCTGCCTTGGAAGCAGCCGATCATATATGGAATCTCTGAAACCGTGAACTAAAATAAACCTCTCATTCTTCAAACTGTGGCTGTCACATATTGCCCCAGAAACAGGAAAACTGACTGATACACTGGGACCAAAGGAGGATAGAAGGGTGAATTTTTAAAAACATTTATTCCCTCTGGGAAGGAGAAGTAAAATCTCTCCCATCCAATCCATTCTCTACACCATAGTCAGCACATGTTTTTATAATGTTTATGTGTTGCTTGTAGTGGTTTTAATACTACCAGGGCAGTTTTTAATAGATGCAGCAGAGAACCACAAAGCCAAAGCATTTAATGCCTGGCCCTTTCCAAAAACATTTGCCACACTTAGTCTACACTATGCCACGCACTAAGACAGATAAGCTTAGTTACTCCACTCTGTGAGGTATCCTACTATTGAGATCGTTTTAGAAGTGAAGGTAAAGTGCGCCTCCACTGCTCCAAGTCACGTAAAAAACACTGGTGACCAGCAGGGCATGGTGGTGCACACCTGCAATTCTAGCCCTTGAGAAACATTGGCATTCATTCTTGAAATAGCTCACAAGCCTGCATGAAGAGTGGGCCACTGAGCCATCCCTCTTTTATCCTGCCCCCCTGTAATGCCAGCAAGAATACAGTATTAGCTTTCTGTTACCATGACAAAATACCAGAGGCAACTAACATCATAAAGAGAAAGGGTTTATTTGTTCAGGAGATTCAAAGTCAAAGATCAGGGTCAAGGATGTAGCTCAGTGGTATAGCACTTGCCTGGCATGAATGAGTTGCTAAGTTCAATCCTCAGCAACACAAAGCAAAGCCAAAAAGGGGCAGCCCCATCTGTTTGGAATCTGGTGAGGGAAGTGGACAGCAGCACATCCTGGTAGGAGCACGTGTAGAAGCAAGCAGTCACATCTCAAGTCGGAGGCAGAGGGAAAGAGGACAGGAGGAACTAGGCTTGCTGCCTCTAAAACAGTCCACCACCTCCCAACAGCACCACCTAGGAACCAAGCCCTTAGTACATGGGTGTTTGGAGAGCACTCAGACCACACCCAAACCACAGCAAAATGAGCCCTGGCCATCCGTTGGCCCCTGACCTCCATGAGAAGTAGACCACTAAACAATCCAAATGGACTCCTTCAGCCCCAAGCAGGAGTAGGTCACTGGGCCATCCCCTGGTCTCTACCTTCCTGTCACCTGACATCTGCCAAGTTGGTCACAGAGCTGAACTTGGTCTGGTCCCACCCCTGTCACAGTGTCCTTCTGCTAAAGGCATCTTAAGACCTCTTCTGCAGTAAATGGGCATTCATGTATTAATCTAAAACAGGAGGCTGACATAATTATCCTTTGTTGGTTTTATTATTAAACCTTTGTGCAAAAGGCAGAGTGACAACCATGCAGGATGGTATGCCAAGGAGGATCTGGAAAAGGCAGGGAAGATGACAGAGGGAGCCAGCTGGAGAGTGTTGCGTGACAAAAATGGCCGGGCCAATTCACAAGAAGCTACATCCTTCTCAGGAGAAAGTGCTATGCAACTGGAGCTGTGTGGGGAGGCAGGTTGACATGCCTAGGGCAGATGCTGTCTGCTCCGCTCAGTTCCCCCAACATTTGCCTCCACAAGCCAAGGTCAGCTCGCTGGGAACACCTGCCTCGCCGCCCCAGAGCTTGATTTCTAGCTGTGGAAAAATATTCAGCCACTCAAACAAGCTGCAGTGTCAGAGAGTGAATGCTCCTGGAAGCAGCCCTCAACTAATGACAATTTCCTCCATCTTGGCTGGGAAGACACCACTTTTTTTCCTGTGTTTGAGGTGTTTTCTGCTATTTCTCTCAAAGTTCATTAAGCTCCTCTTGCTCACAGCTGTCATCGTCCCAGTGATCCACTTACTGACTTCTGCAGAAATTATCTAGATGGAGTTTCTTAGTCAAATCCTAACAAACTGGAGCCAGGAGGCCATACTCTTATGTCCATGGACCTACCACAAGGCTGTCCCGTATATATGTCTGCAATGAGAACTATGCAAGGAATGCTTCAAAAACAGAATCCCAAACAAGTCACTTACAGGACCCAGAGAAGCTGCTCGTACAAGGACATTTGCCCAACAATGGCCTCTTCCGACCACTGTTGGTGCTGCTGCCTACTGCTGCAGGGGGCACCTGTAATCAAGACATTTAAACATGTTTCAAAGCAGCACCTATGAGCTTCTTCTTTCCTGGCACTCACCTATAATCTCAGCTACCTCGGAGGCTATGGCAGGAGGAAGATGCAAAGTTTAAGGCCAGCCTTGTCAACTTAACAAGACCCTGTCTCAAAACAAAAAATAAACAGTGATGGGGCTGAGCTCAGTGGTGAGGCACCACCCCAGGTTCAATGCCCAGTAATGGAGGGAAGAGGAGGCTGTCCCTTTCCCCCTCAGAGGCGCCTGTGTACCCTTCTTTGCAATCCCTTATCCCCAATAAGCTCTTGTATTCTGGAGAGCCTACCTCTCTAGCTTCTCCTTAGATGCGAACTTCCCTCTATTCCCTGCCCCGTATCCTCTCCAACTGCTGTTTCCTGGGATTACTTCCAAATAAACTACTTGCCCTCTGAATCTTGTTGCAGGGTCTGCTTCCAGAAGAATCCAAATCAAGACAAGTACCAGGCACTGCTCACATCATCTCCCCTGACCCCCCAACCAGCTCTGGGAGCAGGGATGGTCCCTATTTTTCAGAGATGTAACTGAAGGGCTCATAGAATTAAACAGAACCCCAACTGCAAGGGACCATCGAGCACCAGAAGGCTCAAGAAAGGTTCCTAGGGAGGAGATGCAAATTTGTCTCCTTGGCCACAGAGGGACTCATCCTAGACCCAGGCTCAGGTTCCACCTTACAGCTCATACTGCTCCAGTTCCAGCCCCATCTCCCATGTCAACACCCTTGGGAATCCTGTCTTCCTGAAGACCTATGGAGGGAAGACCCAGACAAGTTCTTACAAAAGTATCTCTGTGGCAAAATGAGGAGGCAAGTGAAGAAGGGTGAAATTTGCATTTCTTCAATAATAAATCCCAACCCTTTTTGCATTATACACTAGTGGCTATTCTAAATGCTTTACAACAAAATAACTTGCAAACTCTGACATAACTGCTTGAGATAGATACTATTTCTTTCTCCATTTTACAAACAAGGAACAGGCACAGAGAAGTTAAGACATTTGTCCAAGGTCACACAGCTACCAAACGATGGAGCTGGACCCAACAATCTATCTCCAGACTTACTGCATGGGAAAAGCGGCTCAAACCTGTAGACCTCAGTAACTACTGGTAACCTCAGAGGCCACCACAGAGAAACGCACCAATGGAATGGAGTGGTGGACACAGAAGACTGCAGTGGCTGCTAATTTATCCAGGTTCAGATGTCCCTCAGGAGAGAGCACTTGGCTGGCAGCTATTGTGGAGAGAGGCTGAGTCAGAACTCAGAACAGCTGCAAGCCACCTCCATCTAGAAGCTCCGAGCGACAGGGGCAGGAAGCCCAGTCCATGCTGGCAGGAGGCAGGCTGACTGCTGAAGGCTGAACAAATCTGGTTCCAGCCTTACGGCCAGAAAATGGCCTGAACGTCAGCGCAACGGAAGGCACAGGCTCCCTGGGATTATTCGCTACCTGCTGTAAAGCTGCAGCTGGCCTGCTGGGATCCATCAACACAGATCAGGGCTCCATCTGCCACTGTGTCTACAAGTGACAGCACAGATATGCCTTGAAGTGGACTTTTTTTCTTATTTTCTTCCTTCTCTTTTCTTTTTCTTGATTATTTCTTCTTATTTTTATGAGAGCGAACACAGTTTCTTGTTTTTTGTTGTTGCTGCCCAGTTCCTGTTATTTCTTCCTTCTCTCTTTCCTTCCCATCTTTTTCACCAGTTCCCCAAAGTTTGCATAATCTTCCCTTGTCCTTCCAGTCTTCTTCTAGTCTCTGCCTCTTCTATTTCTCTATTTTTCAACTCTTTTTAAATTTTCTACCCTGAGGGTAAAACTGCAATATTGAGGGACTATTTACTGTATACAATCTTCTGGGAATGGTGTCATGATAGGAAATATTTCTCTCTCTCCAAAAAATTCCTTGTTGCTCTTTGTACTGTATGCCCACCGCTTACCCAGTTCCCAGCCCCTGGTAACCATTCATCTGCTTTCTGTCTCTTTAGCTCTGTCTTTTCCAGTGTGGCCACCTGTCCATGTGCATCACAGTTACAGGAAGCTATTAAGCACACTGATCTCCAGGCCATCCTGCCCACATCCAGGAAATCTGACTGTGGAACCCTAATACCTGCATGTGTAAACCTCACTCCTCAGCGTCTAAGGACTACTGCCTTACTGCCAAGTCTGTCTTGTTCCTTTGAAACTAATATTGTGCCTGGACCATGCAAGGTACAGATTCATTTCCTCCCTCACTCTCCTAGGAGATGAGTTCGGCCCCTCCCAAGAGATTTGGTTCAGCTCAGCTTCTCCTGCCTGATGGCATGAAGGAGCCAGTGTTTGATGCAGCCACAGAAAAATCACTGCACTGAAAAGCACAAGCACCCACAAGGTGTTCAGAAACACATTTCCACTTAAATTAGTCTGAATAACAGGAGGTAGAACTACTGATGAATAGAGAGTCTGTAGCCACAGCTCAGTGCCGAGTAGAAGGACAGAAATTCAAATGAACTAGCTTTGGGAAAGATCTGGGAGGGGACACCAGTATCACCTCTCATGGGATCATGGGATTCCGGCAGGCTTGAAGAGCACGAGTGGCTGTCGGGTGTGTGTATGACTGTCTTCTCATCTCCACTGTGGCCGTGTGCTCTACCCTTACCACATGGCCAATGAGGATTTTCCACCTGGCATCTTTACCTCCCCACAGCCCCAGACTGGGATCCTGCACCTACCCACCAGCAAACACTGGCTTCCTGTTCTGCTGCCCTTGTCAGCTTCGACTCTAAGGACAAATTCTGTTTAGCACAACTGGCAATTTCAAGAACTTCTTTCTTACTGCTTGGCCCCAAACAGCAGAATTAGGGCTGAAAGAGGAATCAGGCACCAGGTGCCAGCTCTGCGAACAGCCACACAGTCCTGCACAGGCCGGAGAAGCACGCAGCTGCAGGCGTAACAGGCATAGCCAGGCACATCCAGGAGGATCAGAGTCAGTGAAATGGGACCACACAGGAGTCTGCAGCATTAAGTAGTCAGCAGCCAGCTGAGGAGTAGATTTGAAACCAGATCACAAGAAGTATATGTTAGGTATTGTGGAGAAAGACATTGACTAGAGCGTGTGAGTGCTCCCAAACATCTGTAAGGCCCATTTGTGGAAAACAAATCTGGCATTTGCACAGCTTCAGGCACAACTAGCTAGGACCAATGAGGGAGACACTTTGAGGCAGCAAATTTTTTTTTAAACCTCTGCAATTATTAGTTTATTAGTATCATCCAGGACTCAGATATTTAGTATTCCTCCTGAAATCACATAAACAAATGCAAATGGAAAGAATCCAAGTCAAAATTATATAACAAAACAGCACTTCATCACAAAAGCATATAAAATTACAAGAACCCTATTTTAAAACACTGGCACTTTAAGAGTGATAATCTCAAAACCCACAAAATTGCCAAATTGTTCCCTAAACTGCTAAGCAGATAAACATGACTGAATTTTTAGTTTTGTAAAGAAACACTCAATTGGGTTAATTCATTCTAAAATGTGAAGTTCATATTTCTTTCTCATTGTATAAAAGGGAGACCCCAATATAGAAAATCTATCCTTTTCTAATTTGTGGCTTAATTTTAAAAGCTGACCCAAATTCATTAAAATTACTTTTATTGGAGTGAAGTTTCCTGAGCAGTCCGTATTGAGATAACTGGGTAATGGCACCTGTAGCCAGCACTTTCACTGCCTTCACTGAATAATGTCAACAAAAAAATGTAAGTTGGCAGTCTTGTATTTTAATCTCACGCTTTTGGGGATGCGTTCTCAGGCCTCCTCTAATGTGGAAACGGCACAATATAACTGCCATTACATGGTAATGGGAGTTAAAGAGTCCTTGTGAAAAGATTCGAACATATTTTTTCTATCAGTCCTTCAAGGACAGACTTTGAGACTGCTTGATCCTAATAATCCCATGCTATGAACAGAATTGGTTACTTTTTACCTTACAAAAGGTTATGTGAAATTCGTTACCAACTGAGTGAGATTTTTGGAGTTTTATGGATAAAAATGTTCTCAATCTGACTTTTATTACCCCCATCATGATATACAGGGTGTGTAGATAAAAGCTTTGCATTCACTAACTGTATGAAAAGATAAACACTAATAATTCATGTGATCCAAAATGGGCAAAAGCAAAAGACTAGTGTCTCTTCAAGAAGAAAAATTTCAGACCTATGAAAAGGACAATACTAATAAAAAAAATTGTATTTACTTAGAAGCATTCAGAATGTCAACAAAACAGCTGCAACTTTTTTTTTGCAATTACAGAGTGGTATTCAGTTAACAGAACAACAATTATTTTGTATAAGCTGCATCAGAGACAACTGAAGATGAAAAACTACTGTCCCCATATATAACTAATTTGTGCTGTGCACCAACAAGAACCTGCTTTAAATTTCCATGCCAATTTACAACCCCCATACTGTACCAGGCAAGGTTAGTAGCTATTGAAAATACCACCAGGACAGGGCTATCTAAAGACACATTCGGTAGTGTAGACACAGTTTAAAAACAAATCTTACACAGCCTTACATTTCAATTTTTTTTCTTCAAAAGGAGTGAGTTGTGTACAGGGGGCCTAAATGCTTTATAGACAAAGGAAAAAATGCGCTAGAACCAACTTACTTATCATCTTCTTCATCCTCTTCATCTTCTTCCTCCTTTTCATCTTCTTCGTCTTCCTCATCTTCCTCCTCTTCCTTCTTTTTCTTGCTTTTTTCAGCCTGGACAACTCCCTTTTTCGCTGCATCAGGTTTTCCTTTAGCTTGGTAGGCAGCGATGTCCTTTTCATACTTTTCCTTCAGTTTAGAAGCCTTCTTCTCATAAGGCTGCTTGTCATCTGCTGCAGTGCTGTTCCACATTTCTCCCAGTTTCTTTGTGACACCACCAATGGAAAGGCCAGGATGTTCTCCTTTAATTTTTGGACCATACTCCGAACAGAACAAGAAGAAGGCCGAAGGAGGCCACTTGGGTGCATTAGGATCCTTGAACTTCTTTTTTGTTTCTCCCTTAGGAGGAATATGTTTTCCTTTCTCTTTCATGAGCCTTGTCTGCCTTTGCCATGTCTTCAAATTTTCCTTTCTCTTTAGCAGACATGGTCTTCCACCTCTCTGAGCACTTCGTAGAAAACTCTGAGAAGTTAACGGAAGCATCTGAGTGCTTCTTCTTATGCTCCTCTCGGCAAGTTTGCACAGAGAATGCATGTGATGACATTTTGCCTCTAGGCTTCTTAGGATCTCCTTTGCCCATGTTTACTTGTTTCCCTCAGCGAGGCACAGAGTCGTCCAGTGCCCGTCTGGCTCTCACTGGCCCCTGCGCTGTCTCTATGGAGCTCAATGCACTGCAATGGCTGTGAGAGCGGGAGCCAGACGCAGCCTCCTCACTCTCTCCGCTCTGTAAGGCAGCAAATTTTTTATGAAATCATTTACACACGATGAAAGAATGTGTGTAATAGTGCAATCGCTACCTCATTAAGCAGTGTCCATCATAGAGGTGGTTAACTGAGGACCAGAAAACTTTTGCATAAATAAAAGACTTGACAATAGAAGATTTTCATTCAGGGACCTTCAAAGACCTCTATCCCTGGCTTCCCTGAGAGCCATAGAATTTATCTAACGATGTAATCACACAATAACCACAAGGTGGCAGCAAAGCCACACCTTCAGGTCCGCAGAGATCACCGTAGCCGGTAATTGGAATACAAAACTAAAAATCCACGTGCACAAAGAATTAATTCGAAAAAATCAACATTAGTGGGCAAAATGTGTAAGTCAAGTATTTAGTAGAGCATTAGTTCCCTAGCAAAACCCAAAGCTCTCCAGGTAAAGTAAATTGCTACAGTGGTTCTTTTTTTTTTTTGTAATTGTTTTTGGGATTTCTCTAATTTTCTAGTAAGGAAAAACATTCATACAATAAAACACACAAATAATAAGTACTTCAAGCAATGAACTGTCACAGACAGAGCACACCTGTGTAAGCGGCACCCAGATCAACAAGGAAATATAAACTGGACCCCAAAAGCCAGCAAGCACCCTGAGGTTTCTCAGTCACTCTCCTGTTGGGAGAGTAACAAGCACCCTGACTTTCGGCACCACCGATTATTTTTGCTTGCTTTTCAGTTGCACAGACACACAATAGTAATAAAATGTGGATTCCTGAATGTCTCTTCTCCATGTCACTTGTAAGATTACAGCCATGCACCATCATATACTGCTGCGAGAACACATAATTCTGCTCTGAAATCTAACAAATTTCTTTTGAACATTTATGACCATATTTCCATTAAGTGTGTAACTGCTAGGT
Organism: Hydrochoerus hydrochaeris; assembly: GCA_004027455.1. NCBI lineage: Eukaryota > Metazoa > Chordata > Mammalia > Rodentia > Hydrochaeridae > Hydrochoerus > Hydrochoerus hydrochaeris. Next base: position 35,312 of record PVLA01005344.1, read on the forward strand.
CACTGAGGTAGCCACTGCCAGCTTTCAGCTTTGCAGACAACCTCAGTAGACACTATTGCCTTATTTTTCAAAGTAATTCACACTCCTGCTAAGAGTGTCTAAGCATTCCAGTGGCTCCTTAGCCATACCGGAATTTTCTGTTAAAGCAAATTTTGATGGAGAAAAGGCGGGAAGGGAAAGGGTATCCTGCACCCCTGTGAGCCTTTATGGGGTGGTCTGTCTGGACACTACTCATAGGTGGTCTAGACCAGAAGGCAGAAGATCTCACCCCACCAGCAAGTGCAGTGAACTCATGAGCACACCAGCACTGCTGAATGAGATTCCCACTGCCTACTCTCTCAGCAACTCCATAATGGCACTGCTGTCGGTGCCACCTCACAGTGTGTGTGCAACTCTTCCAAGTTCTTGGGGGAGAGAATGGAAAAACTAAGATAGCAGCTCTGTTCCTATAACTCCTAGGTTCTAAGGAAGAGGAGACAGCATGGCATATATCTAGATTCCCCCCAAAGCCTCATGTGCTCATAGGTGGGGTTCTGGAGAGGTGACTGGGTCACAGACATGTGATATTCATTTGGGGATTAATCCACTGACGAGTGTATAGCAAAGTCTGAGATTGGGAAGCAAAGCCTGTTTGGAGGAGGTGGCATCACGGGGGCTGTGGCCTGGAAGCAGGTATCTCCCTCTCTCCTCCCTTGATCTCTGTATACTGCTGCCATGCCACGGGCAAGCCTCCTCTGCCATGCCCCTCTGCTTTGGACTGCCAGAGCTGACTGTGCACTGAAACCTTGACGAACAGTGAGCCAAAATAACCCTTGCCTCCTAAGAGTTGTAAGTGTTGGGTATTGTGTCTCAGTGATGAGAGAAGTAACTAACACAGGTCAAGGGATGAGAAGATTTATAAGGAAAAATAAAACAGGGAAAGACAATACAGGGAGGGTGGGTGTTGTTTTTAAACAGACTGTTAGAGGAGTACCCTCCACTAAGACAATTTTGAAGCTGAGGCCACATGTGTAATATGGCACTTAGGAGACTGTTACAGTGCCATAGGAACTGCCAGCCTGGGTAACTTAGTAAAGCTCAAAAATCAAAAAGCTGAGACTAATGGCACATACCTGTAATTCCAGCACTTGGGAGGCTGAGGCAGGAATCCTCACAGTGAATTTGAGGCCAGTCTGGGCTACGTAGCAAGACCTTGTCTGAAAAACAAAATAAAAAACAAAATTTTAAAAAACCTAAATATATAAATCAAATTTAAAAAAAGGACAAGCCAGAGGAAAAGAAAAGTTCAAGAAACAGGGAGCTGTTTGGTGAAAAGGACATGAGGTGGGCATATGTTTGACATTAAGGAAGGCAGTGAGAAAGCCGGAGCTGGGACAAATCCCACAGGACCTGCCCCCACTGCTGCACCCTCACTGATGCACCCCCACGGCTGTGCACAAGAAACTGCATTCCCTGCTCAGCACAAAGAGACAGGTTGGGGCTGGGTGTGGCAGGGCATGTGCACAGAACGCACCAAACCCAGTTCAATCCCCAGCACCAAAGTGAAATAAATAATAACAGTTAATGTGTTCAGGGTTTTAGGTGGAAGCTGCTTACCAAAATGGACTCACGGACTTACTAACATTGGCTTTTTAAACTTATCTCTACACCACAGGCTTTGCCTGTGTCCTGCCTCGGAGTCCTGAGTGCTGGGATTACAGATGTATGTCACCATGCCCAGCACCATAGGCATTTTTATAATACAATAAATAAAATATAAAATAAATTGGAGTAGGCAAAGTGCATTATAGAGCAAGACCCTGTCTCAAAATAAATAAATAAGAGTTGAAGAGCATTCGGTTGCTGAAATAATCATCTTTGTTTTGTTTTGTTTTGTTTTGTTTTGTTTTGTTTTGAGACAAGGTCTCACTGTGTAGTTTAGGTTGGCCTTGAACTTCACTTGGAGAAACTGGAAAAGGAAAGGAAATAAGAGTCTGCTCTAGAGCCCCCAGGAGAAATTCAGCCCTCCTGTCACCTTGATTTTACCTCAGGGACCCATTCCACACTGATGACTTCCAGGTCTGTTTAATAATAAATCTGTGTGACCTTAAGTCACTAAACTGATGGGCCTCTGCTACCATGCCATAGGAACTGTATATAGAAATTAATCCAGCCTCTCACAGCATGGGCCTCAATTTTCTACTCTCTATCTAATCTTACGTCCTTGGGCTGGGCATGGTGGCACACATTCGTGATCTCAGCATTCAGGAGGCTGAGGCAGAAGGGTCACTCCCCACAAGTTCAAGGCCAGCCTGAGCTCCATGGTGATTTTAAGGTCAGCCTGAACTACACAGTAAGACCCTATCTCAATCCTCCCCACCCCTCATTAATCCTATTTCTTTGAGGATTTTCATCCAGCTGGTGACAAACTCACAAACTTTTATCTCTGGTCCTTTATGGGTACTTTTTCTACCCAACCCTAAAAGATTTTTATTTGCTCACAGTTTCTTAACACAGCCATTTTACCAAACACACACGCTTAGATGTTATGGCCCTAAATTCATGTGTTCAGAAAGAAAAAACAAGTGTAAGTCCACAGTTAATACTATCTAATTTCCTCTGTTCATCACTCAGATAAAATCAAATATTTACTTCAGTTGATCCTATCTGAGAATGCGATCCAACTGTATCTTGATGAAAACGCCATTTGTCCCTCAACATATGGAACACAAGGGAGGCCAACCTCAGTGCCACATGTCCTTTACCATCAGAAGTACACCAGGGGTTCTTGATGGGGAGAATTCTGTTTCTCAGGGAACATCTGAAGACATTTTTAACTGTCTCACCTACAGGTGTGAGCGAGCTATTGGCATCACATAGATAGAGGCCTGGGGTGCTGCTAAATGTCCTCCCATGCACAGCACGGTCCCCTAAACAACAAAGTGCCTGGTCCCAAATGTCAGCAGTGCTGAGGCTGAGAAACTGCTGTAGGTGATTCCAAGAATCAGGTGTCTTAAACAAGGGTTTGGGTTGGCTCAGCAACATTTAACTCAATCTCCCAGCTAAAAGAGCCTTGGAGGCTCTTTTGATCATGCAGTTCACAATTCTTTCTTCATTGTGGACAGTTTCCATTTGTGGATTCTGTTTCTGGAGCAACCTCAGCTACAGGCATTGCATCCCATATAGACACACTTGAATTGCTGTATTAGAGTCTCCAGAAAGACATAATCAAAAGGAGATAGACAGGTAAGAACAGATTTATCAGCGGAACTGGTTTGTGCTATTATGGAGGCTGGGAAGTCCCATGACAGGCCATCTGAAAGCGGGAGAGCCAGGGACGCTATGGAAAGGTTGGATCCAAGTCCAAAGGCTTCACAACCAGGAAAGCTGACAATATACCTCCCAGTCAGTGGCCAATGGGCTGAATTTGGGCGACCACTAGAGTCCAAAGACCACAGAAACACAATCGTGATGTCCAAAGGCTCCGACACCTTTTTGTTCTATCCACATCTTTAATTGGATGATGCTTGCCCACACTGAAAAGGACAGATCTTCCTTACTCAGTTGACTAATTCAAATGTCAATCTCTTCTAGAAACACTCTCACAGACATATCCAGAATAATGCCTTACCAGGTATCTAGGTATTCCTTAATCAAGTCAATTTGACACCTAAAAAAAATTTTTTTTTCCAGTACCAGGAACTGATATCAGGATCTTGCACTTGCCAGGTAGATGCTGTGCCACTAAGCTATTATCCCCAGTCCTTGACACCTAAAGTTAACCATCAGTTGCCATGTTCTCCCAAAACATACTCATGAAGACAGCTGCTAGAATACTAAAATTTTCAGGTATAAAAAAATCATTAAGAATCTGGTTCACATCCACTTTGACTCATGTGGTGTTTTGAAGATCCCTTTGGTTTCCAGCTAATACATGTAAGAGCATGCACTGGATTGAAAACCACAATCACTATGCATTTGGGACTGTCTTTAACAAGCTGGACAATTATGAACCTGAAGTTAACACTTTTTTGGATTCCGTGGAGGTAATGCTTCCTTTTCTGCTGATAGATTTCTGCACTTACTGCTAAAATTCTAGAATGAGCAATGATGGAGCGATTTCATCCACCAGTGTCTAAAGAAATGAGCTTTCCTGAGACACATTCAACATTTCTCCTTCAGTTGTTCTCCCAAAATGTAAGATTAGCTCATCAGCAAGACTCCACAGAATGATAATATTAGAGGCTATTTTCTGCTGCTGTTGGTCTCCAATGTTGTTATCATTCTCCATGAATGAATGGGCAGCGGAGGTACTGGGAACTGAACTCAGGACCTTACACTTGTCAGGCAGGTGTTGCGCCACTGAGCTAAATCCCTGCTCCCTTGTTTTTGTTGTTAAGGGTATTGGCCTCTGGGAAAAGTGAGAGAAGAGGATGTTAGCTGCATCCTTATTTTTCCACGAATGAATGAGGGGAGAGGCAGCAACACCTTACTTTCCACTGCAGCCATTAGCTAAGTACTACTCCAGATCCTTCCCTATTAAAGGAATGTTCAGTTCACTGACAGTCTATCAGTGTCAGATCCTGGTTCACTTCTTGTAAATAAGGTATTTTAACAAATATTTAACTACTGATTATTTGACAGTTGAACATTGTTGAGTTCTCATTTCCTCCACTACATTCCATGAATACTTAAATTGTTTTAAGCCTATTTATATTATTTTATCTATCTAACTTTAAGTTTGACCTCTGCTCACTACATGCCAGTATTAACACCTCTTACCCATTCATGACAACCAACAATACATACTGACTCTGCCAAATCTCCCCTAGGGAACAAAATCGCCCCTTTTCAACAGAAGCTGAAGGCCACTGAGGCTGCACCACTCAAAAAAAGGGAATAGAGCTCAGGGATAGTCTTTTTGGCCTTAGCTTGTGTGACTTTATACTCTCTTGATCTTTTCTCTACCTCTCTAATCATTCACTTCTAGTTCCCTTTCTTGTACTTAAATAAATTTCAGAGTACCAGATGACATAGTCACGGGTCTTCCTTCTGTTTTTACTTTTTGAAGTTATCTAGTTCTGCAGCTTTAAATGGCATCTGTTGATAAGCTCACAATGTGTATTTGTGCCACATAAATACCTTCTAAATCAATGGGAACAAGGATAATATTTGGTAGAAAGGACTCTCCATATGGGGGAAAAAGAGCCAATTGCTGTGGGAGGGCTGCCAGGTCTTGCACAAACTCCACGGGCACCTGCCTTTGGTGCCAAGGGCTTTGGCCATACTCGCTTTGTGAACAACCGCAGCAAGCACGGGATGCCCCGATGCACTCCAACAAAAATGCCAGCACTCCAAGCAAGACCCACGGAGAGTGGAGGACGAACAGAAAAGCAGTGAAGGCTGTCATACCCCGAGGGGCTGAAGCCTGCAGGACCATGCACTCGCAGCACGACACTGGCGGAGTGGCCACGACCCCGGAGCACAAATCTGGGACTGTATCAAACAGGAGAACCGGTTGTGTTCCAGAGCACATCCCCACCAAAATGGGCAGGAATCAATCCGTGGAGCAGTCACAGCCTCGTTTTAACGTACCAATGAGAAACCACGGTGGCCTATTATGCCAAACTCGAGAACCAATGAAACAAGGGGACTGTTTCAGGCTGCCTCCCAAACTCTAATGGGAGAAATCACGCGGGAACAGTTTTTTCAAAAAGTAAGCCCGTGGCTGGAGTGTGGATACTGTATTTTGTTTACATACATGGTGGGGCGGGTTAGAGAAAATTCTGGAAGCAAAGTCGCACTCCATCAACCCTCCCGCGCTAGGAACTCACCAGTCACTTTACAACCAAGAGTGCGACGGGAGAGGCACGTAATGCGTGATGACGTCACACAGCGGACCCCGCCCACAGGCCGCCCATATAGCGTAGCCCTGGCGCGCGCGCGCACCATTGTGTGGCTGGACTCGGCCGCCGCTGCGGTGTGAGACGCGAGTTGGGTTCTCGCCGTCTCCGCACCCGCACCGCGGCTCCTGTCTTGCGGCCCGCCGTTGGAGAACTAGCCTTCGGGACCCTGTTCGCCACGGACATGCCGCGCGTGTACATAGGACGCCTAAGCTACAACGTCCGGGAAAAGGACATTCAGCGCTTTTTCAGCGGCTACGGCCGCCTTCTTGAAGTAGACCTCAAAAATGGGTGAGTCCGGCCTGGGCGCCTGCGTCAGCTCCCGGCCCCTTGGGACTGGTGGCTGAGTGGCTGTTCGAAACAGAAGGCAGCCAAGGCCGCGGCGCCGCGTGGCAGGGCCTCCAAAATGGCGGCGACCTGGCGCCGCGGGTGCGAGCGGGGTTGCGGGTGCGCGCACGCACTCACGCGCTGCCGGCTAACGCTCCCCCGCCGGTGTCTGGCCGGCGTGCCGCCTCCAGATACGGCTTCGTGGAGTTCGAGGACTCCCGCGACGCCGACGATGCCGTTTACGAACTGAACGGCAAGGAGCTCTGCGGCGAGCGCGTGATCGTGGAGCACGCTCGGGGTCCACGTCGCGATCGCGACGGCTACAGCTACGGAAGCCGCAGTGAGTCCAACCCCCGCGCGCTCCGGGTCCTTGGGGTCTGGGGGCGGGGCGCAGGCACTAGGGTGGGCGGGGTGGGGCCTCCCAGCCCGGGCAGGCGGGAGGGGGGGCCGGGAGTTGTTTTACCCGGGCGTCTCCGGGACTCGCTACCTTCACGCCTGCCTGGGATGGCCATGGGACACTGGAGCGCGGGGATTGGGTCTGGGTTTTGTCAGATTCGGAGAGGGTGGTTTCTTGTTGGTCCCTCCTTGGCACTGTCGTGGGTTCTGCCCACGTTGGAAGCGAGGACTAGCAGTATTTGTATTACTCCCCTTGCTTTCCTGTCAGTGCATTAGCTAGATGTGTAGAAGTTTGGGCAGGCTGGGGTGGAGGTGGGGGAGCGGAGGGGGGCGGGAAAAGGAGGGGCTTGAAGGATAGGCCTTAGAATTACTGAAGTTAGTGGGGGCCAAAAATACTGTTTTAAAGTAATGTGGTATTGTACCACAAAGTAAATCTAAACTAGCTTTATGCTGTATTTGAACTAGTTGGGGCATGTTATTGGGAGGAGGTTGGGGGGATTTTGATTATGTTAAATGTTTGATGTTGAAATTGTTGCATGTTGAATTCAAACTTTTTAACAAGTCCTTGATGTTTCAATTTGAAAGTGACCAATGGGGCTGAGGCTGTGTCCACTGAGGCTAAGATGACTGCCTTTCCTGATTGGCCTTGGCTTTTCCATACATTGTGTGACCCTTGCCCTATGACCCTTTGGCTGACCTTACCGGAAGCCATGACGACAGCAGCCTTTTGCCATTAGACGCAGGGTGATGGTGAGGATTCCAAGGGTTAGACAAAACTGGTTAATCTGAACTAGGTGACTGTTACCTTGCGTGTTTTGTGGCCAAACCACCACCAAAAACCTCACACTGTGATGTAAGTACTTAGTGTAACTAGTAAACATTTTTGTAAAATGTAGAAATGCATGTAATCAGTTAAGTTTTATATTTTACAATGTTCTGTAAAATAAAACTTAGCGAGGTAAATTGAATAAAGGAGCAGTCACTCTCTAACAGATTGTAGGAGAGGTTTAGTTGGATTTAGTGTGTTTGACTTGCCCTTAATTTAATTTATGGCAAATCACAAATGTGTCGAAGGTTTAGCAGTGTAATAGCAAAGTCCTACTCCAGTAAATTGAAAGTTGATGTTTGTACTAACTTTCAAAACATGCACCCCTATCATTACAAAGCATCTGATTGTTCCCTCCGTGTGATAAAGGTGGTGGAGGTGGATACAGCAGTCGGAGAACCTCTGGCAGAGACAAATATGGACCACCTGTTCGTACAGAATACAGACTTATTGTAGAAAATCTTTCTAGTCGTTGCAGTTGGCAAGATTTAAAGGTATGTGCTATACTTTGAAATAAAATTTATGCTTCAGAAGTAGGCCTTTTAATGTTTTCCTATAAAATAAAATCAGTATATAGATGTTTTTATTTAGATTTCTGGGTCTGACCAGTCTTGCTGTTTTAGGATTTCATGCGGCAAGCAGGCGAAGTCACCTATGCAGATGCTCACAAAGAACGCACAAATGAGGGTGTAATTGAATTTCGTTCCTACTCTGACATGAAACGTGCTTTGGATAAACTGGATGGTACCGAAATAAATGGCAGAAATATTAGACTTATTGAAGATAAGCCACGAGCAAGCCATAGGCGATCGTATTCTGGAAGCAGATCCAGGTAACTTGAAAGATGTGGAGAGAAGAACACTTGAGTAGTTTTCAGCTGTTTGACTTTAAAATTTCATTGTGTTTTATCTTTTAGGTCACGCTCTAGAAGAAGGTCACGGAGTAGGAGTCGCAGGAGCAGCCGCAGTAGATCTCGAAGTATCTCAAAAAGTCGCTCCCGGTAAATCATACAGTGTTGGGCTTTTTTGTTTTTTGTTTGTTTGTTTCCTGAACACAGCTGTACTTGTTTGTGGAGTTTACATGTATGTTGACAAGATACTGAAATCTGGCCTTTTTGTCCAGATCCAGGTCACGGAGCAAAGGTCGATCTCGTTCTCGATCAAAAGGCAGGAAATCTAGATCAAAGAGCAAATCTAAGCCCAAGTCTGAACGGGGCTCCCATTCACACTCTCGAAGCAGATCTAAGGATGAGTACGAAAAATCCCGAAGCAGGTCTCGGTCTCGATCTCGGTCCCCCAAAGAAAATGGAAAAGGTGATATAAAGTCAAAGTCCAGATCAAGGAGCCAGTCTCGTTCCCATTCACCTGTACCTGTACCACCCTCAAAGGCTCGGTCTGTATCCCCTCCACCAAAAAGAGCTTCGAGATCCCGTTCTAGATCTCGCTCAAGGTCCAGATCAAGTTCCAGAGATTAATCCAGAACTCTGTTCTTTGCACACTATTACAGAACACTTTCCTACTTGCTTAGGCAGTTACTCTTCCATGTTTGTACTTGGCCTCTTCTGCAAGAGGATCTCCTGAGAACAGGGGCACACAGAAATTGGATTTGTGGCCAAATTTGATGAAAAAGATGAGGTTCTAAAATGGTGGCATGAAGTTAAAGACCTCCCCCTTTGTAGAATTAAGATAACTTTTGATTTTATAGCTTTTGAGCTAAAATAACTTTTGTAAAGATTAAGCTCATTTAGATTTTTTTTTCTTAAGTATTTCAGCAGGATCTGCTGCAGGGTTTGTTTTTTGTTTTGTTTGCTTATTTTTAAATTAACCTTTTCAAGCTTTGGATACTTAAGGCTTTAGAGGGAAAACCGAATTTTCAATTATGTTAGCTTTTTATAAAGCTTGAGTTATGTAAGTTTTAAATAAAAGTTTGCTACCAAGAAGATTGCCTTATTGAATAGGTCACTGTTAAATTCTTTAAATGTTGATACCTGGTATTTGTGAAAACAGTGTAAATTCTACTTAAGTGTACAAGGCAAGCCTCAGACCAGCAATAAATTATTCCATTTGGATAACATTATTTTGTGCTGTTAATCAAATTTGCCAAAGTCTTTATCTGCCCCCTAACAAGTTGAGTTAAAAATAAAAGGTATTTTGTAGTTGACCTATTACATAACTTTGTTAAATTGATAGATTTTAAATAATGAAACTGTTTTCAGGCTTTAAATTTGAATTTTGAAGAGCTCCAATTGCTTGGGATCTTGTTTGGCTGGCAGTCCCATGTTCTGCAAGTGATTGACGTGACTAGTCCTGTTAGGAGTATGGTTTGGTGGTCTTTAACACTTGTTATGTAAAAATGGAAGTAGTCCTACTTAGAAATTTAGTGTATTCCAAGTAGAAAAGCACATAATGCATTTTCTGCTGAAAGATCATTATACTTAACAGACACACACTTAGGTTATTTGGTAAGTCAGTTGATAATTAAAATAACTCCCAATAATCAGTTTCCTTAGTAATTACAATTTGTTTGGCTCATCCTTGTAAATTTTATACTTTCATGTGGTTGATTTTAAAAGCAATGAAATTGAGTACCTTGTACTTTGTTACGAAGTATATAATGGATACTATGGAAATGCAATTACACTACAAATTTGTGGGACTTGTTGGGTTACTAACCCATACATCCATTCCTAGGTAGAGTGCAGTTCAAGAAGTGATTACCTTCTATTGCTTTGGGTATTTCTAAATAATTTCATTTTTAAAAACTAGCTTTAGTCTGAAGTCAAAGTTTAGGTGAATTGGCTTAGGTTTAATAATTTCCAAGACCTGTCTTTATGTAAAGTCCTGAGAGTTGAATTGTCAGTAAGGCATGATACTTCCTACATATTTTAGGTTGATAAATAGGACTACGTAATCAAAGATATCCTATTAAAACAAGGTTGTTTGAGAAAAGTGAGCCAAGGATCTGAGTAGTTGCAAGTACTTGTAATGTGGAAACCTGGTTTTTAAGAAATTCCTACCTAGGTTTTCTGTTTTTTAAAAAAAAATCTTTAAAATCCTAACTTTGGGAAAGTAGTGCACCATAAAATTGATGCTGCTTCCGTTATTTTTCTTTGATGTTTTATGTCGCTGTTTATAGGAAATTGTTTTATTTTTTCAAGATAAATAAGAATATAAGGAGGAGGAGAAGAAATGGTATCTGTAAGTTTATTTTGCCTGTTCAAAGATTGGAAGGGCATAACTCTTAAAATTGGCCTTGGTTTTTTTGTTTTCAGAGAAAGACCCATAAAGGCTTTTTGAGCCACAGCCTTTTAAAAGGAGGCAAGGACCGGGGAATATATAACTCAGTGGCATAAGTGCCTGCTGCCCCAAGCGCAAGGTCCTGAGTTCGATTCCCAGGTACCAAAAAAAAAAAGGCAAGGATGATATTACAATGAAATTTGGCTTTCTAAAAGTATCACATGTCATGTGGACTTTCTGTTACTATGACATTTGGTAAGAGGCATACAACTACATCATTAGCTGCCTCAGTAAGTGGGTAATTAGGTACATATTTGCATACATAAATTTTTTTAGTAATGGTAAAGACCAGTTATTAAAAGTTCTATTCCATATCTATAGACCTAAGTCACTGATGCTTTAAGTCACTGTATGTGTAACATTGGCCTACTTACAAAAACAGTTGACTAAAGTGCTTCCTTGCTAACTAGTGAGCAGAGTCTGAGAATCAGCAATTTGCCTCACATTTTTGTTTAGTGGCTGGGTACAGTATTGATCATATAGCACAAGGAAATTGAGGAGCATTGGGAATCCCCTTTCTTTCACTCAGTGTTTTGTTGATTTGCCATAGTACCTTTCTGGCCAGTTTGAATCCTGCCTACTCCAGCTTTTATGTTCCCATTCCTGTGTTACCACCTTTCATCTTGAATCTTCTTTTTTCCACTTTGTTAACCAATTTTATGCATTTACTTCAATAAAATGCTTATTGAGGGAAAGCTTGTTTTGAATTTATTGTGTATTTCCACTTAGCACCAGGTTCTTAGCCAGTGGGTTTTTGCATAGGCGTTGCCATTGGTTGACTGTATCTGTCTTGTATGAGAAAAGAATCCCATACAGTAAGAGTTTGGAATCTGCTGAGTAGCAGATGATGATTTATTTTGGGCAAATCATTAACCCCTGTGCTTCATTTTATCCTTTGCTATGAAGATTAAAACTTACAAAACTACTTAGAGCAGTGCATAATAAATAGCTGCTATTACAAAGGATTAAATATTTTATTTATTAACTTGTTTTCATAATAGTATTCACCTGTTTTTACCCTGTAATGGGTCTTGTTTTTTCCAGCAATTTCCAAGTAGGCTAGGAAACCTTTAATCATTTTCTAAGCCCCAGCCAACTTTCTTAGTTCTGGACTTGCAGCACTTTTAAACTTCAGCAGTTTCCACTTCAATACCTTCACATTTTCATTATTCAACTTTACTGTCAACCATTTTTTCATCTTTGGTCTCCATGGTTGCATGCAGTTTAGATACATGATGGCAGAACCTCATGGAGAATTTCATTTTCTTAAGTTCTCATTTAACAGCCTATGAAAACATTCTAAGCCTGGAGGTCACTCAATGATTAGAGCACTTACCCAGTATGCCCTCAGAATTAGAATCCCTAGCACTGCCCCCCCCTCGGGATTTACTTAACTAAGGTAACCACTAATAATAGTGTCTGCTCAGATTGCTGTGGTCCTGGTTTTATGTTGTTTTTATACAATAAATGCTCAAAGCTCTGTTTCAAGTGTTTATTACACTATATTTGATTGGGTTTGCTTTGTTTTTGGTACCAAGGATCAAATTTAGAACCTCGCACTTGTCAGATTTATTTATACTATAGAATGAATTTTTTTTTTTTCCTGGTGTCAGGGATCAAACTCAGGACCTTGCACTTGCCAGGCAGGCGCTTATGCCACTGAGCTAAATCCCCAGCCCTAGAATGAATCTTTTTTTGAAAATCAAGAGTTTCTATTAAATAATTTTGGCTCATGCAACAATACAAAATGTTTTTCTCCCCTTTTTTTAGGGTCTTGCTTATGTAGTCTGGCTGGCTTCAAACTCGCAGCAGTATTCATGTCTCAGCCTCCCAAGTGCTGGTCTTAAAAGTGTGCACCACCACACCTGGCAACATAATTTGGGACCACATACTTGCAGGGCAGGTGGTTATGCCACTGAGCTGAATCTCTTGGCCCTGATTTTGAAAATTACTTTGAGCATTCATGAAACTAAGAGGCTGTGACAGTACAGCATCTAATGTAATTATCAGTTTACATGGTAACTTAGATTTTTTTTTTTTAAGCAGTGACAACATCTTGAATAGTACACAGTAGTACCTCAGTTCACCAACTTTACAATTCTGATAACTTCCTTTTGTTAAAAGCTCTATAGAAATTAGGTTAAAACCTTAAAAAATGATTTCTTGTCAGGGATTTAGCTCATCTGTACAGTGCCTGCTTGGTAAGCTCAAGGTCAGTTTAATTCCCAGCACCAAAAAAAAAAAAAAAAATGATTTCTTAATGTTATTTTTTGAAATCTGTATCATTCCTATCCTTTTCTGTTTTGCTTTTTTTTTAATTAAAAAGGTCTTTTAAAAAAAAGATTTGCTGCATTTATCACTTGTTTCACACTTAGGAAAGAATGGGCAGGTATAGCACTAAGAACTATAAACTGCTTCCTTTTTTCTTCTGACTCTTGAAAGTAGGTTGGAGATAACTATGTTTTAGATCCCTAAAATGGTATGTACAGTTGCCTTTCAATGTCCAGAGGGAATTTGTGCCAAGACACCTTCCCTCAGACACCAGTTGGATGCTCAGGTCCCTTACAGAAATGTTAAATGACAATATTTTCATATAAACCTTACCACATCCCCTATACTTCCAATATACTTAATAAAATGTCACACATAGTGCATTTAGTTCAGTGATGTACTGCATGTACTGTCCCATGAGATTTTCTCATGATGATGCTGCAATCATCTTAGTCTGAATAAGTACTCTTACATGCTCTTGTGAAATCACCTAGCAATGCACTGTTCAGAATATAGTCTAGTTGTTAACACTTAATAGTTGTTAGGCTATAGAGAATAAGAGCAGGCAGGTGGAAGGCTGAGTTCACCACCATTCCAGATAAGGATATGTCAGAATTAGGAAGTTGTGTTCAAAGGATACATACAGCTTAATCAGTCCATATTTACTTTGGATTTGTGCATGTTTTGAGACAGCATCTTACTATGCAATTCAGGCCACCTTTGAACTCACCATGTAGCCTAGATTGTCCTCAGTCTATGATCTTCCTGTCTCAGCTTCTCAAGTGCTGAGGTTACAGACCACTATGCTCAGCAATATTTAAGCTTTAGCTTGGCATTTTTCATAACCTTGTCATGTTCAAAGGAAGAAAGGGAGCACAGTGTGGTAGTGCACAACTGTAGTCCCAGCACCCAGGAGACAGGCAGGTGGATTGTGGCAGGTTCCAGGCCAGCCTGGGCTAAAAAGAGCTCAAGGCCAGGCTGAACTGCATGATGAGAACCTGTCTCAAAAAGACAGATACTTGGTAGAATTTTCAACAGTTTTGGTTTCTCATACATACATGGCTGTAAAATAACCCCAAGCGTGAGTCTTAATGCATTATATCCAGTGGCCCATGGCAATAACATCTATCACTGTAGTTCATTTTTTCCCTTTGTAATTAATGCTTTGTAAAGACATGAGTGTTAAATAATTATACAGACACCTGTGGACATTTACTGGTATTCTGTACAGTGGTACCTCTGTTCACAAATTTAATTCTTTCTGTGATTTTGGTCACAAACCAAACTGAGAACTGACTCAATTCAGTGGTTAGTTTTGATGGTACCCTTAATGGGGAAATTACATTCAGTTCATATCCAGTTCAGTTTGCGACTGCTATATTTGCTGGCATTTTGTAAAGGAAGTGCTTTCTGTGGGGCACATTTCCAAAGATAAGGTTAAAATGTCTTGGGGGATTCAGTTGTGGAGCTGAGAGAACTTGAAAGTTTGATGGCATTAGATTGAACCAATTACTCAAACCAAGAGATTTCTAGGTCAGGGCAAGAATAGCATTGGGAGGCATTTGTATAAGAGGAATAAGGAAGAGCAAATAAGCTACATCCTCACCTATAAAACAGTGCCTCCTATTATGACAGGTGGATGCTAATATGAAAGCACTTGGCACAGTCACTAACTAGTAGCTGCCTTGTACTATAAATAAAATAGCTAAACCCTAACACTGTCCTGGCCAATTGACAAAAAGACAAGGTTGCTGAATGTGGTGATGTAGTAGTAAAGTATATCTACTGCCCCTATTTCCTAGTTTGTTTACTCTTGAATGTACTACCTATTGCTGTTATTCATAGAGAATCAAACACCAGTGGAAAAGGTATAGGATGATGAGCCACTCATACACCTGTCCAGCTTTAGCAATATGTACCTGTCAGTTTCCTCCTCCAGATAATTTTGAAGAAAATCCAAGATATTTCTTCTGTAGGTACATTAGTGTATACCTCTAAAAGACAGGAAGTCTAAATGTAGTCTACCTATTTTTTCATTGCAATATATTTATTAAAGAATCCAGGTCACTGTCCTGTCCTTTTAAAGTCTTGGTTTTGATATTTGTAATCTTGTCATCAGTCTAGTTTTGTCCCCTGCATTTCCTATAAATTGATAGGGCATTAGTTTTCAAAAGTAAGAGCCCTGGACCAGCATCTTTACTGCCACCTCAAACTATTTAAAAAATGCAGTTTAGCTAGGCATGGTGACTAATGCCTATAGTCTCACCTATGGGAGACAGGGAAATCACAAATTGGAGCCTAACCTGGGCAATGAAACAACTTGATAAGATGCTGTCTCAATAATATAAAAAGACTGGTGACCAGAGTGGGACTCTGCAAGGGCCTTGATTTGTTTCCCAGTATCACCAAAAAGGTGAATTCTCAGGTCCTGTCTTGGACGCGCTGACTCAAGACACTAGGCAAAGCCCAGCTTCTAGGTAGTCCTGGTGTATCCTAAAATTAGAAACTAGTCCAGCTTCTTCATCAAGTTTGTTTTTCTTTTCAAGACAACTACTTAGTTGTACTGCTTTGTTATAATGGTAGCCATCAGATCTTTGCCTAAATTCATCAAACCATGAATTAATGATTTTCTTCTTTTGTACCAGGGATCAAATTCACAACCTCATGCTTGCCAGGCAGGATTAATGATTTTAAAAATTTACTTTGCACTATTGTTTTTACTGTTGTTGCCTTACTCCGTCTTCACTTGGCAAGACTCAGCTCAGTTGCTTCCTGAGTTCTTTTGAAACAAAAAGAACTTGTACATTGTCATGCTTTCTGGTATAGTATTTCCAGGATCATCATGTACATTTTCAGCGCCAGATCTGAAGTCAGCCATTTCTCCAAGGAAATGGTTATTTTTAGTTAGACATTTATTTAGCAACCACAAATCTGGGCTCTTGGGATGCTCATGTTACTCGTTTCATCATGAGCCGTTGGACTAGACAGAGCTGGGAAACCACTCATTGATTCTGCTTCTGACCATACAAATCATGTTACCATCTGATCATCTCCTGTCTTCTGTCTATGCAGCAGGTTTGAATACCCTGGCCATCTCACTGTCCTATACTGTGGTTTGTGTGTGTCCTTGCAGTGTGGAATCTACAGGAGAATACAACATTCCAAGTTTGCTCTGACCTCTAAAGCAGAAAATTAGCTGGCCTTCTCTACCCTAATAGAGGCTTCCACAGCTACCTTGTGTGCTATTTCTGGTAAAGGATGAGGGGATTAAAAAGGAAACACTGCCAGGCATCATGTCACACCTGTAATCACAGCCACTCAGAAGACTGAGGCAGGAGGATCTCTGGTTTGAGACCAACCTGGAAAATTTAGTAAAACCCTGCCTTGTCTCAAAAAAGGGTTGGAGATATACCTCAGTGGCAGATCACTTGCCTGCATGGGCTCCTGGGTTCAGTCCCCAGTGCTGAAGGAGAAAAAGAAAAGGGAGAAGAAAGAAGAGAGGGAGAAACTCTAAGACCCCCATCAGAGTTTAGAGCAGATAATGTTTTATCTCATATTGTAGGTAATGAGTAAAGATAGAGGGTACATTTGAGAGCCTAAATTTCAGTGTGATTTTGGAGTGCACAGCAGCACTGTCATGGAAGGAGTAAGATTTTAAATTACACTTTTCATCCACCTTTGCCATACACAGCAGTGTGGCTATGATTATAAGAGTTCATTGGTGTTTTTAGGAAGCCTTGAAGAGTTGCATCTTGAGTCACCATAGTCCAACACATTCAGAAAACAACGCTTATTACTAAAGGTGTTCCCTGATACTGGATAGATAAAATTATTGTTAGGAATATTGGCATTCATCCCATCCACATGTGTTGGTTTTAGCAAATGAAAGTTTAGCAGATATTTAGCAGGCTGAATGTGCCCTCTCTCCCTGAAATACTCAAGTTCTGCTTCCCAGAATCTGTGATTATATAACCTAACATCGTAAACAGAATTTTGCCGAGATGTAATAAAGGTCCGAGAATGAGGTTATCTTAAATCATCCTACTGGGCCTAGTACAATCACAAGCATCTTGGTAAATAGGCTTGCAAGGTCAAGAAATGAGAAAAAATGTAATGTGAAACTGGAAGCAAAGTCAGGTTGGAGATGCCACACTGCAGGCTCTGAAAATGTTAGGGTCATGGGCAAAAAAACATTTCTCCCCAGGAGCCTCTGAACAGAAGGCAGTCCTGCCGACACCTCTGATATGGCCAATGAAACCCATTTTGGACCTCTGGTCTCTGGCAGTAAAAGATAATAAATTTGCTTTATGTCACAACTTGTGTGGTGATCTGTTCTCAGAGATACAGAAAACTATTACGACATGACCAGCAACCAGTGGCATAAACACTTGCATTCCTGGGCTTGCTGCTGGCCTTTTATCACCATGAGAATGCCTGGGCCAGCCTGCCAGTCCAAGGCAGAGGTGAGAGAAGGAAGGCTGGGCCACAGCTGCTTAGGCCCAGCCATAAAGAACTTACAGCAAAAAAAAAGAGCTTAAAGCAGAAACCAACTGAGATCAGCCAACCTGCAGACGTGTGAAATAGAGGGTTGAATGCTACTCAGTTTGGAAGGTTAGCATTAATACTAGCTAACTGATAAAGGATGCTAGGCAGCCCCACATACGCCTTTGCAATAGCTAGTTGGGGGCTGGGGTGTTGTTCAGTAGCAGAAAATTTAAATTCAGTTCTCAGCACTACAAGAAAAAAGACTATTAAACAGATTGGATAAATCCATATCCTCAGCATCACAAGAGGAAAAAGTTTGATTGTTCCTCTACAATGTGCTGCAGTCACCGCCCATTCACTCTGCCAGTTTTAAGCCTCAGTAAACCAACCTGTTGACTGTAGGTGCTGTGCTCTCTCGCTCTCTAGTTTCTGATGAGGCTCAGCCGGTAGAGGGCAGCAGTGGGATTTGAAAGCTAATGGCGATGAAAGCTGGGGTACTTACACTCATAGCTCCCTCCTTCCACGCTTAACGAAGACTGGCAGTGGCCGCAACCACTGACCATAATATCTGGTTTACACAGCCCTCTCGTTCCAAGTCCTAATAACCGCTGCCATGCTGTGTCATAGCCCATGGTCTGATGCTAGCAACTGTGGTCTTCCTACACCCCACCCACACTTCATATGTAGCCCCTTTATTAAATTTAGATTTCTCAGACAAAATGTGCCTCATTTCCTGTCATTATCCTAACAGATAACAACAGTATTGAAATGGTATATAGTTCATACTTCAGTGGAGTGTAAAAACATTGTACTTAATTGACACATAAAGCAAAGTTACAAAAGTTTTCTCAAACTGAGTGATAATGCTATTAATGCCTGCTCCGTGAGAGGCTAAAGCAGGAGGATCACAGATTCACATCCAGCCTAGGTGACTTAATGAGAACTTTCCTCAAAAAGGGGCCCAAGTTGTATGTAGCTCAGTGGTAGAGTGCCTCTGGGTTCCATTCCCAATATCACAAAAATTTTTTTTCATTTACTATTTTTTCATTTTAATTTTTTTATTTTATTGGTACCTGTTTGCAGCACATAATGAGTACATTCCTGTGGGAAGTTGGTACATGTTCACCTTACTTCTTTTATCCCCTTCCCCTCCTTTCCCACTCCCTCCACCTCTTGATCCCCTCACCTTTTGCAAAAGATCTGTTAAGTTAGAAAGAGGTTCCTGAATTAAAAGTGCACTGAAGAATTTTGTTTTTGTTAGCCTTTCAAAGGAAGATGCCACCTAGTCTTATGCACATTCTGGCCAACTATGCAAAGTGTATCAGTGCCTGGTGCAACCCAGAAAGCCAGTGTGTTCCTGTTTATTGTTTGTACTAAATATTAAACCACCTTCCTACTTCACTACATCCCCAGCCCAACTTTTTTTTCTTTTTTGAGACAGGGTTTCACATGCAGTTCAGGCTGGCCTTGAACTCACTTTGTAGCCACGGCTGGCCTTGAACTCACAGCAATCTTCCTGCCTCAGCTTCCTGACTGCTGGGATTACAGGCATGCACAACACACCTGGCCTCCCAACTTATATTTTTTCATACAAGGTCTCACTGAATTGCCCAGGCTTGAACTTTGATCCTTCTGCTTCTGCCAACCAGTATGCTGGGATTAAAGAGGCACATGTTTGCCACTATGTTCCTTAACTGAAGTGGAGGAAGAAGGGAGATTAGAAATTAACTTCCTAGCAGCCCCATTCAAACAGCTGAGAAGGTACATGATAAATGAACTCAGAAGATTGCCTGAGGCAGACAGAACCAGAGCAAAGCAAGATGATGGTTTATAAGTGTCAAAAGACAAAATTACAACACATGTAGTTTAAAGATCTAGTTTTTGTGAATCAGGCAACACATGATTCTACAAAATAAAACAAGTGCTCTGATAATCTAGATCACATTCTCTATCTCCCAGCATTAACTTACTACACGGTTGGTTGGTTGGTCTTGCTATGTTATCCAGGTTGTTCTTCAACTCTTGGACACAAGGAATTCTCCTGACTCAGCCCCACTCTGGGACCACAGGCATGCTCTACCTCACCCAGGTCACAATGAGATTTCAGTGTTGAGGGAATGGAGGAGGATTTTTTTAGCAGTATTCGACATTTCTTACCCAATCCCAAGTCTCCATTTGATGGTTCTACTATTAGTCATATACCCTCTCTCTTTCAAAGACAAAAAAAAAGTAGGCTGGGGGGTGTAGCTCAGTGGTGGAGCATTTTCCCAGCTATGTGCTAGGAGGAAGGAAGGATTAAAAGTCCATTTCCTCTCTGTCAGAGGTTGATTCTTCTATTGATTTATATTTCAGTACTGGGCAACATGAAAGTAAAAAAGTTAGATGAAAGTTGCTTTAAAGCTCAAACGAGAAAAAATGAACTTTTGGGAGCCTTTGTGTCAGATACTGGCCACTTGCTATTGGAAATGCAAAAATAATTGTTTATGACCCTATGCCAGGTAACGAGGACAAGGCTTTCAGCGACAGCATCAGAGAGTCCTGAGGTAGAATAAACTACCATCATCATCTTATCCCATATCTGATGCTTGATTCTGTTAAACTGGCTCATCTTCTCTTGAGTTCCTGGAACCCCGTGGTGCATATTTTAAAGAACCTGAATTATATAGGTCCTATTATACTGAGTTGTAGCTGTCCCATCATTGTTTCTTTGATTTCTCTGTCCTTTTACTCATGTGTCCTGTGCTGCATTAAGCTAGACAATAAAGAACACAGATCCCCTAGCTTTACCAGCCTGTGCAAAGTAATGCAGCCTGTTTAGTCTGAGAGTGGGCTCAGAGTTAAAATTATGGGCTTTATTTTCTGCAGCAACTTAATGTTACTTGTTAAATTTATGGCAGGCCATTGTTTTAGACTGAGCATTTGCATTATGTCCCAGCAAAATAAAACAAAATAGGGTTATGCTAAAGTTCTATAACACAAATATAAACTGTTTAGTTTACTTTCCAGGAAAGCAGGAGAGAAGAATGACAGCCAAATGGACCAGTTTTAGATGACATGATAATGAAAGTCCCTCCGCTTTAAACTCTTACAAGGAAAGCAAATGTATCCTCTTAATCTGCTTGTTTTAACTTCTGCAAGTGTATTGCTTATCCTGGAACAATTTTTGCATTGCTTTCCTAGTTTAAAAATGTACCAGGTGGGTGGCATAAATTTAGAATCCCAATCCATACAGACAGAAGGGCTGGGCATGGTGGTACATACCAGTAATCCCAACACTTGAGAGGCTGAGACAGGAAGATCACTGTGAGTTGGTGGCCAGCCTGGGTTACATAGTGAGTTCAAGACCAGTCTAAACTACATGGTAAGACCCTGTCAACAAACAAGCAAGAAACCCAGAGACCCAGTCCACATATAGTATTAAGGAGTTGATTTTCCATGGTTGATTGCTCCTTCTCCCTCTTCTAGGCAATTAAATTTCCCAGCTTCTTTTCTGCCAGGATTGCTACACTGAGTTTTTCTAGAACTTGCTTCACTGACTATAGTTTGATGAGAGAAGTGTCCAGTCTTTATATAGTAATTTTAGTTCCAAAGCCTAATACCACATGGACCCAAGATCCCATCTTCTGTCATTGTGTGGGTGGTAAAACCAAATTTCCAACAGGCCAGCTGTCTCTAGCCAAACTGCCACCTCCAGAACTGGAGACATCCGGCTTCTCCTTGCTTCCTCTCTTTGTTTCTAACTCTTGAGGATTTCTCCATGTATGTTCAGCAGTGAATTTACTTTCCTTCTCTTATAGCTCCCCAAAAGCCTCATGTGCTCATAAATGGAGCTTTTTGGAGGTGGCTGGATTATGGGTGTGTGAATATGGATTAGGGTGTGTGGTACTGGGATTAAGGGTGTGGATAACGGAGCCCTATCCTGGATGTGGATGGCGCTACCCAAAAGACTGGTAGTCTGAATGGAACAAAAGGGAGGCTTACTGCCTCCTCCCTGCTCTGCCATGAATTGTTTCTCTTCTGCCATGCTCATCTGCAGCCATTGAAGCCAGCCAACTATGGACGGAAACTTCTACAGCCGTGAGCCAAAATAAGTCTCCTTTATCTTTGGGTATTGGATATTTTGTCTCAGCAACAAGAAAAGTAAGACATCTTTGTTGTATGTTTGCTTGAACCCTTTCTTATAATATTACCAAGGATTTTGGGGAGGTTTTTAGGTAGTTTGTGTTAGAAAGCGCTTTCTGCTAACATCAGTGAAACTAGAAGTTCATGCATATCCTGATGATTTTCCTAAAATCTATGTACTGTACTACCTCAATGATAAACTAACCTCTCCTGTAGAAATAGGTGTGAGCTGCTTACAAACAACAGTTTCCTCAGTGCTTCTACTTTCCAACAAATATTGGGTCATAGCTACTTAGAGAGTTAAGATAGTAGGGCTCTCACTTGAGGGAAAGATTGGACTTGCCCACTAGCTCTTGAAGGTAGACTGGGACTAGCAGGGAAAAGTGGGCATATGAGGCAGAGCCTCCCTTAAACACATTACTTTTGGAGCAGCACTCCATCCCTGAACATGTTGAAGCAAACAAATATTGTTAATAGGCAGAAAAATAATCTGAGCAACTCGAATCTATGTTCCTGGATCACACCTGCTCACATTTCACTTGACTTAGTCACTCTTTCCTGGTTTCATTTGTTATTGAGAAGTCGTGTGTTTATGTAGGTTCACTGCTTCTCTTTAATCTTCTGAAATACCTAAAATAAACCATTTGGAATCCAGAACAAGCACAGTCTGAGTACAGATGAAAGAAAACCAAGTTATGGTTTGTGTGTATTGGTGTGTATGAAGAGGCATCCATTGTTATGGCAACCAGCATCCTTAACTGATGCAATCCTGTTCCCAAGAACACAAGACATGATTAAAAACTGACACTGCAGCAAGACAGAACACATGTAATGTGTTGGCGTGGCAACCAGAATAGTTAAATTTTGCATAAATTTAAACTTGATTACAGAAATTTTGGGAATTCGCCCACAATTAGGAATTCTGTTTCATCTGACTGGTGGCCAAAATGGACTTCAATTTTCTTTTCTGTAAAATAACTAAATTTAAAAATTGATATGTGAGTGGGGGATGGGACTCTGAAGCGTTAACTGTTTCATCTGCTTGAAGAACATCATTAGTCAATCAAAAGGTATTTACTATGTAAACACTATGCCGGGTGGTAGGAACGCAAAAATCCCTTTTGAAACATGCAGTCTCATATTCTTGAAATACTCAAATCTGTATGTGAAGTATGTGTGGTATGTATAAGAAAGATATTTTGAGTTATAAGAACCCATAACTGCTGGGTGTGGCAGCACACACCTGTAATCCCTGCACTGGAGTGGTTGAAGCTGAAGCAGGGGGAATCACAAGTTTGAAGTCAACCTGGGATACACTGTGAGTTCAAGACCAGCCTAGACTACATTGTCAGTTCAAGACTAGTCTGAAATACAAAGGTCGAAAACAAACAAACCCAATAACTAGGTTTGGCCAGAGAGATCAGATGAGGCAGGAGTCAGCAAAGGAAATAAGCACAGAGGAGCAATGACTTGCTAGAATCAACACCATAAGCCAGGAAGTAATCTATACAAATGCTGAAATGGAGGACTAAGAGGATCAAGTGAAGTTCCCTAGGTCATATCATCACACAGTGTCCGTGGAGTCACCAAAACATGCTGCTGATGTCCCTCAAGCTAGGAGGAACAGGGCCAGAACCCAGCGGCACTAGGCTTCCTTTCCTCTAGTTGGGCCTGTCCGTTGCCCTTCCTGGGGCAGTTTTCTGATGCTTCTTGACTCCCCTTCTGCAGGTGGACGGCAGGTGTGATGGGAAGTCACTGGACAGAGCAGCCACCGACAGGGATGCGTTGCAGGGTACACCTCTGTCGCGTATCACCCACCACCCAGTTCAGGAGCATGGCAAATGCGTGGTCTCTCTTTTTGGTTCCATGGTCTCAGCGCCGCCCTGTGCGCCTTTGAAGTGTTGTAGAAGTGGGAGGCCAGTCAGATCTCAACCCTGCGCAGCAACCCTGTCTCAGGAAGAAGGTACAATTAGCCCTGCACTGCCAAGCCTCGAAAGAAGGCCAGAAGACGCAGGTTCCGTGGAACGCCGGGGTCCCGGGGGCGCAGCAGAAGCGAGCTCTGCGTCTTGCGGGGAGGCGGACCCGCCCCCCTGTGCGCGCAGGCGCGCGCCGCGCCCGGCTCAGACCGCAGCTCGGCGCCGGGCGGCCGCTGGCGGGCCTTGCAGGTGAGGCTCGCGCGGCGGGCGGGCTGGAACCCCGCGGTCCCGGGACGCCGCGCTCCGGCCCAACCCGCGCGGCGAGCGCTGGGCTCCGCGGTCCTTCCGGTGCCCGAGTAAGGCGGACTGGGGAGGTGGCTGCCGCGACCCCGAGTGCGAGGTCTGGACGGGCGGCAGCGGGGCGCGGGGTCCGGCCTGGATCGGGGCGCGGCAAGGCGGAGGCGTCGTCGGATTTGGAGAAATGCAATCAAGACTTTTTCATTCAGGGAAGGGAGGGCGGTGGAGGACGAGCTTTTGGTTTTCTTAGGAAATGGGCCATTTGGCAAACTTTCCTGTCATTAATTTTTGATAACGGAAATGGGATTTTTTTCCTATTTTTAAAATTTATTTATTTATTTATTTATTTATTTATTTTGGGCATAAAGGGAAAGAAAAATAATTCCGCCATTTTGGCGTTTAAAAAAGTAACAGCTCTGCGGAGCCCGCGGATCAGTGGCCGCCCCGCCCTCCACCGTCTGTTAGTCCCGGGAGGCAGGGGGCGCCTTCGGGTGCTGGGGCCGGCTCGGGGCGCGGCCACCCGTCCCGCGTCCCGCGTCCCGCGATCCCACAGCAGGTGCGGCCAGGGGGCGGCGCCGTATCCGTTTCTGGCACTGGCTCCACACCCTCAGCAGCTAGAGCCAGGGCGTTTATTTGGCGTCTGTTGTATACAAGGCCTTGAAGGGCAAGGGGAGGGGGATGGGGAGCCTTGCCGGACAGCGAGAGACAACCAGCTTGGCTGCATTCATTTAGTAACTATTTATTGAGCAGCTGCTATGTGCACTGCTCTGGGCTGTGGATAAGTTAATCATTGTTAAGTCTGGTTTCCTGGAAACACTAAGATTAGGTTTATTGGAACACGCTTGTGAAGACAGTACGATTGGGCAGAGATGCTAAAATGCTGGTGTAATCTCAAGAGGGACCTCAGCCTGTCCCAAGGAAAGCTCTGGAGCTGAGAGACACACCCCCCCCCAAAAAAAAAACCCACAGATTAAAGGGACCAGACTTTTACACCCATGTGTCAATACCTGGAGTGAAGCAGCTCTCTTGGAGGATAATTCCAAGAGAACCTGGAAATTGAAGGCTGAAAACTTTCTGTAGCATCCTCCACAAGCCCCCTCCTCCGAGTCCCCTCTCACCTCGGCCCAGCTCCTCTGTCTTTTCATTGGGCCCCAACTTCTTCCCAACCTGTAAGTGGTAGTGAGCTCCAAGGGACCCCACCTTTTTTCTCTCTTACTCTGTCTCTGTTTTCAGTGCCATCTACACAAGAAGACTATCAAATTTATATCTCTAGCCCAACCTTATCTGTTATCTCAAGAATATAAATTACTGGAGAGTCCTCTTGTCTTGTTTTCCCTGCCTCCCCAGAACACAGAATACTCTTGACACCGAGTCAATTCTCACAATGTTTGCAAAACAAGCAACAGGCATCAAACTTGAACAGAAAAGCTGTTCTCCCTGCCACTCTTTTTTTTTTCTTTCCTCACTAGGTAGTGAACTTGGGGGTATACTAACATTGAGCTAGATTCCCAAACTTGTATTGCTTTGTTTTTTTGAGACAGCCTCCCTAAATCGTCCAAGCTGACCTCGTACTTGAGATCCTTCGCCTCAGCCTCCCAAGTAGCTGGGATTACAGGTATGCACTGCCCCAGCCCACTCTCATTCCCTCTTAATGACTGCCAGTGTTTTGAATAAAATGATTAATTCTGTTTATTTTAATAATGGTACAATTATTTCAGCTGTGCATAGCAAAATAATTAAAATTGAAATTCAGGGGGTTCTGTTTTATTTTAAAAAATTAGAAAATTCATCTTAGTTTGAATGTTACCTGAATTTTTTTTTTTTTTTTTTGGTATCGGGGATTGAACTCACAACTGCACACTTGCAAGGCAGGTGCTTATGCCGCTGAGCTAAATCCCCAGCCTCGATGTTACCTTAATTAATCAACCTTTTATATCTAGACTTTACCTATCTGATTGCACATCTAGTTTATATCCCTAGTAGAATATATGTCAATAATACAGAAAGTAGATTTTGCATTTTAGAGAGAAAAACTGGAAAATAGATGAATATACAAGAAACAGAAGTGGGAGTGAGGAAAAGCAGGAGACAGTAACCATTACAAACTGATTTCATAAACAAGCAACTTCCACATTACTACCAGCAGCTACCACACTCCTTGGAATTTCTCTTTAGAGGGAGTGGATTGGTATTGGTGTAAAGCCTGATGGTAGAGATATTTTGCATACCTGTTTTTCACGTTCAAGCTTCATCACAGCCTTTGAGATAGGTATCATTACCACCTTTATTTTACACATGAAGACACTGTCTCAGAGAAGTAAACTGCTCATTTGGAGTCACAAGTGTTAAGTCGGGGAGCTGAGATTGGGTCTGTGCCCATGTCCTTTCCTTTAACATGTGTTTCAGAAGCCATTGCCAAATACTGCTAACAGCATTCGTGAATCAGTCCACCGTGTTTTGTTTTTCTCTTTTGGTGCTGGAGATTGAACTCAAGGCCTTGTACATATTAAACAGTGGTACTTACTTGCCATTGAACTACATCTCCAACCCTTTTAGAATGTTTTTATTAATAAATTAAAATTACTGAAATCCAACAAAAATACTGTGTGTGTGTGTGTTGCTGGGGATTGACACAAGTATTTATTGAGCACATAATGTGTGCCAGTTGCTATTCTAAGTACTGGAGATCTAGCATTGTATAAGACAGATAAGGTCAGTGAGTGCACATCAATAATTCCCAACACTTGGTAGGCTAAGTGAGATGATGGGCTACATAGCGAGTTTAAGGCCAGCCTGAACTACATAAGCAGACCCTGCCTCAAAACAAAACAAGCAAGAGACATAAGTTTTCCATTTGTGTAGGGATGACTGATAAAACACAGAAATACAAGATCACTACTGACTCTAATGAAGGATGTGACAGATATACATACAGTTAATGAAATACAGTGGTGGAATGTGATTAGAGGTGTGTTGCTTCATGTGATCAAGAAAGACCTCTAAAAAAGAAAAGAGCTCTAAAGCCAGATGTGATGGCGTGTGCCTATAATCTTAGCACTTGGAGAAACTGAGGCACAAGCATCATAAATTCAAGTTCCAGTGGACAATATAATAAGACCCTGTATCAAAATTAAAAATTTTAGGAAGGGCTGGGGATATAGCTCAGTGTGAAGGCCCAAAGTTTAATCCTCAGTATCAGAAAAGAAAAAAAAACAAGACAACCTCTAAGCTGGGCTGAGGCAGGAGGATCAGAAGTTCCAATTTTACCTGGGCTATGTATCAAAACCCTGCCTCACAGTTTAAAAGGGAGAAGGCTGGAATGTAGCTCAGTGTAAAGGCCTTGGGTTCAATCCCCAGTACCACTAAAAGCAAACAAAAACTTTAAAGATAGTAGGCAACCCTAACCCAAAGCTTAGAGGATGAGAATGAGCCAGCCAAGTAGAGAATTTAAGAAAGGACATTCCAATTAGAGGGAAAGCAGTGTCAAAGGCTTTGAGGTAGGAACATTGGTCAAACAATAAAAGAAAACTGAAATGGAGTCTGTTTAATATAGAGAACACAGGAGGCCTAGTAAAGGATGCGGTTAGATTGGATACTGGTTTTAGATAGGGAAATGATATGATTTGGGCTTATTTATTTGTTGAGACAGTCTCACTATGTTGCTTAGGATCTTAAACTCCTGTATTCAAATCACCCACCTGCCTCAGTCTCCCAAGTAGCTGAGATTACAGGCATGCACCATGTTGTACAGCTTCTGGTTTATATTTTTAAAGTTTTTTATTACTGCAGAATAGACTATCGGTGAGCAACAGAGGACCAGGGAGGTGGACTGGAAGGCAATTTTAGAAGTCCAAAGAGAGTGGTTGGTGGTTGGGGCTAGGGATGGAAATTCAATGTTGAAATGTGTTTTGCGGTAGCAACCTCAGGCCAATTACAATATATATAAAGCTGTGCTATTCAATGCATTAGTCATAGTTCCTCTTGCTATTTAAATTTAATTAAAGTTAAGTAAAACAAAATTCAGCTTTTCAGTTATGTGAACCACACTTCAAGTACTTAGTAGCCACTCATGGCTAATAACTACTCTGGTGGACTGCGTAGACAGGACATTTTCACCATCACAGAAAGTTCTATTGGATAGTGCCAGTGAGGCATCTGGGACAGCGGGCCAACATGTTTTAAGAGTTGAGTAAATTCTAGCTATTAAGTATATTTGTTGCATCACTAGGTCTTTTGTATGCTCAACTGACTCTTTATTAAATGCCTCTGTAGCTTTGCTTTATTAAAACAGAATTGTGCACTGACTGAGTTTCCATGCACTGTCTCTTTACTCTTCAGATGCATGCATTTGTTCAGCAGATATTTCAGAGTCTACTCTGTGTTTGAGTTGGAGAGAGTGCTGGTTGCACATACAAAAGAGCATGATGAGGACATACCCCACCTCCCAGGAAGATGAACCCTGTTTGGGTGTAGGATATCCTGCACTTTGAAGGATCAAAGGAAGAAGGGAGTGTTTCTACTGGGGAGGGAGATGGGGTTGAGAAAACAGTGAGTTTGGACTTGCCCCAGGCTATGTCATAAGGCTACTGGTCCAACTAAGCCTGGGCCCAGGCATTTGGAGTCTGTTCTGTGCACACAATTTGTGTAGTACCCTCACAAAGACTGTGGGAGGTACAAGACCTTGCCAGAGCCACCACAGTGACCCCAGTGGACCCAAGGAGCCAGACCTGGTACTGGTTTCCTAAGACACCCTACTGCCCTCAAGGCGGAAACCTTCCTCTGCAAGTTGCTGGCTTGAAGATAGCCAGCTTCTCTGAGAACCCCATTTCTTTTCTTACTGCTTTGTAGCAGAGGCCTCCTCCTAGCCAAAGTGGGACTGAGTAGTCCCAGCTACTCAGGAGGCTGAGTAGGAGAATCAAAAGTTGGAGGCCAGTTTCAGGAACTTAGCAAGGCCCTCTTTCAAAATTAAAAAATAAATAAATTTAAGGAATTAGAGGTGTAACTCAGTAGTAGACTTTTTGCTGAGCATATTTAAAGGTCTGGATTCAATCCCCATTACTGGAAAAAAAAAAATTCCCCACCTGATTGTCATGGGGCTGTTTGGCTTGTAGGCCTTTCAGGATGGAGAGTCATACTGAAATGGAGATGCTGAGGACAATGAAGGGGTCTTCTGCAGGGGAGGTCAGTGTGCACCTGGTGACCAGAGACAGCCCAGGTTCTGGTCCTCACCTGCCAGCAACTGCCTTCATCATTCCAGGTAGGTTAAGCCGGGTCTCTGGGGCAGGGGAGGCATTCCCATACTGGCCAAAGTAGGTATGGGTCCGAGGTCTGGGTGACACATTTCATTTTTCTACACCTACCTTCTTTCACCTTGTACATGCAAGGCAGGATTGATGGAGGCCCACCAGGTTCACCTGTGCTATGTCTATCTGTGTACTCGTTTACAGCCAGCTCAGCCACCCTTGGCCTGCCCAACAGTGCCCTAGATATGTCCTGCTTTCCGCGAGAGCCAGTCCATGTGGGCGCCCTGGAGCGGGTAGCCAGCAACGAACCAGCCACAGCCACTGTTCTGCCACAGCTAAGTGCTGGGCCAGGAGCCAGCTCTAGCACCAGCACCGTGAGACTTCTGGAGTGGACAGAGACTGCAGCTCCGCCCCCTGGCAGTAGTCTGCGGGTCAGTGCCTGTGGGGATTGGCTGGATCCCAGCAGCTGTGGGGCGGGGACTGTGCGCAGGGCAGAGGCGGAGCCTGAGGCAGAAAGTGGGCGGCTGCCAGATGCCATAGATCCTGGGAGGACTTGTGGGGCGTGGTTTAGGGAGAGGCAGCCTTGGATTGGGCCTGCAGGTTTGGGGCGTGGCTTATGGTGAGGCAGGGGCGGAGCCTCGAGGCCCGAGGAGGCCGAGTTGATAAGGGGAAGGGGTTCCTGAGGTGGGTCAGGGATGGTTCAGGCGCCGCTGTCCTCAAACTCTCCCGCGCTCCAGTTCCGGATAAGCGAGTATGCGCCACTGAATATGGTGGGAATAGAGCAACCACCGAGCCCAAAGCGGCAGCAGGAAGGCATGGCCGAATGCAAAGCTGGCGGGGCCACGTCAGGAGGTGGCCATGTGGACACCCAACAGCCGGGTAGGAACCTGCTCCCTGGGCTCCGAGCCAAAGCACCACAAAGGTGGGGTGAGGCCTGTACAATCTGAGGAGACTTGGCCGTGGTGGGGGTGTGACCCGAGGCAGTTCTCCAGTGCAACCGGGGGTGGTCCGTAGTGAAAGGCTGAGAGCTGTCCAGTGTGCACATGGAACCAGGGTGGAGGCAGCGCCTGAAGGGGTGGCCTAAGGCCAAGTCGGCCCCCACAGAGGGCCTCCCCCAGGACCCTCCCGAAGACCCCTCTCAGGACTTCCCAGAGGATGACAGCGCCTGTCGGTGCCAGGCCTGCGGACCTCAGCAAAGCGCTGGTCCAGATCTTGGTTCCTCCAGTGATGCCTGCCCTCCACTGTTCCAGACGCGGTAAGCCGAAGGATTCACAGCCTTGCTTGCCCTGTCCCTGTTCAGGTTTTAGAAAGGGGTTTGGATGATATAGGACTTGTGGCCGAATGGCTAAGGCTGCTCCTTCCCCAGGTCTGTCATAGTAGAGAACTCCTCAGGCTGCACCAGCGCGTCTGAGCTCCTCAAACCCATGAAGAAGAGGAAGCACAGGGAATACCAGAGCCCATCAGAGGAGTCAGAGCCAGAGACCGAGGTAGGGGAGGGCAGTGGAGAGGGAAGGTTAGAGCAAGTACATTTTCTTATGTATCCAAGACATGGGACTGAATCAAAGAAGACACTCATAATAACTTACTCATATTTTCAAGTCCCATCTTGAGTCAAGTCTATCTGATTGGAGGGAAATAAATAAATCACTCTTGATTTTCTAGAGCTCCAGTTTCAGTCCAGTGTCAGGGTTTAGACACTCATGTGAACTGGCACCCAAAGTGAATGTGTGAAAGGTGGAAAACTCCCATCGCTGCAGTCCAGTAGAGAGGCCAGAGTCCAGGAAGCACAGACCTCTTGGGCGGAGATGCAAAGAGACAGATCATAGAGATTCAAATAGGCAGGTACAATCAGCACAGAGGAGGTTCCCTGTGCTCACTTGGCCCCCCCTGGGAGGAAGGAGAATTGTAGTCAGGCTGGATAACTGCAGTATGTATGCTTACATGAGTGTGTGCCCAAGTGGGTAACAGACTGTCTGCTAGAGCTATATTCCTGCTAGTGACCTATGAGAAATTCTACCTGTTAGGGGCAGAACACACATAACCAAAAAGCCAGGCGGGGGCTCAAGCCAAAGGCCTTTACCCTAAGGACAGTAGCTGGGATCAGGCTTTCCTTTATAGGAGAAGCAAGAAGAAGGAAGGGATCTGGATAGACAGCCCAATGCCAGCACTCCAGAGAGTGAGGAGTGGAACAGCAGCCAGCCTGGTATGGTATATATAATTGTGTGAGATGTGTGTGTCTGCCTTTGGAGGTGTGATGGTAGGAGTGTGGGTCATGGTTATGTTGGTAGGTTTTCCATGTATCAACGACCATAGGTGATGTATGTGAGGGAGAAACAGTGGGAAACTGTCTGGTTTGTGCATTTTATGTGTGTCCTTGAGTGTTATGTTGTTTACCTTTTATTATTCAATTGTGTGTAGGCTCTACTGCCAGGGAAGTCTTGGCTCAGTACCTAAAGATATGAGCAAAGTTGGCAATGCACATGGCATTGCTTTGCTTTGGTGGTGTAGGCAAACTCACACTGGTCGTTGGTCTGACCTTCCAGTTGGGCAACAATTTTGATCCTTTCAGTTCAAGAAAAATCGAGCAGAGGTCATTCATTCTCAGCTTTAGTCCTGAACCCTTCCCCCACCCATGACAATTGTCAACAGGAAATAAGTAGCATTTGTCAGATTAGTAGTTACCTAGATGCTATATGACAATTTGTTTAATGTCTGTCTTTGCCCCTCAAGACTTCAAGAACTGAATTAACACAAGAACTGAATTTGTCTGGGGTTTTTTTTGTTTTTTTTTTTTTTGTCTTTTTGAGACAGGATCTCACTATGTAGTTCAGGCTGACCTTGAGCTCACTTTGTAGCCCAGGCTGGTTTCCAACTCACAAAGATCCTCCTGCCTCAGCCTCCCGAGTGCTGGGATTACACGCATAAGCCACCATGCCTGGTTCTGAATTTGTCTTCTTAATCATTGTATTTCAGATGCTTATCCTAGAGCCTGCTGTGGAATACTTTCTCAATGAATGTTTGTTCAGTAGATAAATGGATGATTTCTATGTTGATGATTGATGGGCTGTGGGTCAGTTACATGAATCACTGTCTTTCCCATCCCAAAGAATCAGAAGGGTTCTTAGGATATCATTCTACCTTGCTGTACCCAATACTAGTGGGAGATGCCCAACCTGTGTCCAGGGATCAGAAATTTATAGCACCTCTTCCAGATTCTGTCCACCACAGCCAAATCAAATTTCCACTGTTGTGTCTTAACAAGGAACAGTCACATCAAGAATTCAAAGGCTTGGCCCTCTTGGGTTTATGACTTCATAATATTTACACAGAGGAAAAAGATTATATCTTACTACTGTTAGCCAAGCTTCTCTATCTTATGTAGGGAAATAAATTCATAAGTCAGAGTTATTTTAGCTGGGCTTTGTTGATCAGTAGATAATTAAGTATCTTTGCCTTAGCACTTACTGGGAATTGAACCTTCATGCCTACCAGGCAAGAGCTCTACTAGTGAGCAACACTCCCTGCTGCAACATTATCTTTTATTCATACCATTCATCATCCTGACCTCAACTTGAACATGAGTGTAACATTAGTTTCTGAGGATTTTCCCCATACCTTTTCTTTTTCTTTTTTCAAGAAAAGAAGCTCTATTAGGAGACAGAGGTTTGCATTCCTGACTTATTTTTGGAGTCCACTTATTTCTGGAGTCTTCTCAAAGAAGAATCTGAGGACAGAGATGGAGGCAAAGGGATTTCCTGAGTATCCTGTGCTTGCACACATGCACACACACACGTGTGTGTAGCATCTGTGTTACCTGCACTTCTTGGCAATCTGGTGACCAACCATTGGATTCTTGTTGTATAGAGCAGAATATCTGGGGCTGGTGGAGTGCTCCAATAGTTTACAAGTTAGGAACATGGGACTCACATCCACCTTGGACCTGTATTTTCTTTTTCTTTTTCTTTTTTTTTTTTTTTGAGAGAAGGTCTGGCTATGTGGTTCATACTGGTCTTGAATTCGCTGTGTACCCCCAGTTGGCACTGAACTCACAGGGATTCTCCTGCCTCAGCCTCTCATGTACACTGGGATTACAGGCATGTGCCACCATACCCAGATTTCTTCATCTTTTCAACTGCTGTTTTGTATGAACAATCTCTGCCATAACATTGCAAAAGTCTTTGCAACTTGTTTAGTCATGAATAACTATTCTGACCATATGAACATCCACTCATATTCTCGTCATCTTTTGTTCTGCCCATGTCCAGATCAAGCATCTGTGGTGGCACCGTTCGGGATGGGCTCATCACAGCCTTCCCAGATTCACTGCTTCCTATTCTATTCCTTTCTAGTTACTTTAGAAAAGCCTAATCGAATTGTTTATCTTTTTCCTATTAATTCTTTACATATTCTAAATACAGCTCTTTCTGTTTACAAATATTTTCTCCCAGTCTGTATCTTGCTTTTTCTTTTCTAAGTGATGACTTTTGAGAAGCAAAAGGTTTTTAGTTTGATGATGTTCAGTTTATCAGTTTTTTTTTTTCTAGACAAAGAATGGCTTTTAGGAACAATGGAGGTTAAGAGCAGAATATTGATTGAGAGAGACTTTATTGAGAGAAAGAAAGCTTCTGTCTGATAGAGAAGCAGAAGGGGTTCTGAGTGGGTTGCCCTATCAGGTTTTTTAGTGGTTAGTTCTCTTTTTTGTTTTTTTTTTTTTTTTGGTACCAGGAATTGAACTCAGGACTTTGTGCTTATGAGTCAGGTCCCATGTCACTGAGCCTTTCCCCCCTGCAATGGTTAGATCTTTTTTTTTTTTTTTAATAGGTACCAGGGATCAAACTCATGACCATGTGCTTGCAAGGCAGGCCTTTATGCCGCTGAGCAAAATCCCCAGCCCTGGTTAGATTTTTATGTATACATTTTAATGAGGTTTCTAATAGCTTTCTTGAGCTATAAATTCACATGTAACATACAGTTCACCCATTTGAAATATATGACTATTTATTGTATTCAGAGTTGTGTAATTCTCACCACAACCAATTTTAAAACATTTTTATCACCCACAAGAGTGACCCCTGCCCATCAGCACCCTTCCGTCTGGCTCCCTCTGCTTCTTGGCAGCCACTAATCTGCTTTTTATACAGAGCCTGTTTTGGACATTTTATGTTGATTATATAAGTTCTTTGTGAGGAGCTTCAATCACAGTATTTTCAAGGTTTAACCATGTTTTAGCATGCATTAATACCTTATTCCTTTTTATTATCAAAGTGCATTCCGTTATATGTGCCACATATAACGTGCCACAGTTTATGTATTCATTAGTAGGCATATAGGTTGCTTCTACTTTTGAGCTATTATGAATAATGCTAACTAATAGAAACATTTGTGTAGAAAGTGTTTGTTTGTTTGTTTGTTTGTTTTGTACCAGGAATCAAACTCAGGATCTTGCACTTGCCAGGCAGGCGCTTGTGCTACTGAGCTATATCCCTGGCCCTGTGTATAATTTTTTGTGTGGATATGTGTTTATACTTTCTTGGGATTGTACCTAGGAGCAGAGTTGTTTGTTCTTATGATAACTCTATGTTGAACATTTTGAGGAACTACCAGACTACTTTTCAAAGTGGCTGCACTATTTTACTTTCGCACCAGCAATATATGGGGATTCCAGTTTATCTGCATCCTCACCAACACTTATTACCACATGTCTTTTTAATTTTAGGCTTTGAAGCAAGAGTGAAATGGTATTTAATTGTGGTTTTTATTTATATTTTCCTGATGGCTAATGATGTATTGATCATCTTTTAATCTGCTTATTGGCATCTTTCTCCCAGGTCTTTTTTTTTTTTTCAGTACTGAAGATTGAACCTAGGGCCTTCACATTGAGCTACATTTCAGCTGCTTTGCTTTGCTTTGTTTTGCTTTGCTTTCTTGAGATAAAGTCTTGCTAACTGCTAAATTGCCTAGGTTAAGCTTGAACTTGCAATCCTCCTACCTCCCAGAGTGGTGGGA
The DNA here is from genome assembly GCA_004027455.1 of Hydrochoerus hydrochaeris. NCBI lineage: Eukaryota > Metazoa > Chordata > Mammalia > Rodentia > Hydrochaeridae > Hydrochoerus > Hydrochoerus hydrochaeris. The sequence goes on from PVLA01005344.1 coordinate 70,379, forward strand.
TTACAGGAATACACCACCATGCCTGGCTTTCTCGTTTCTTGAATAGAAACTGGCTTCCTTCTGTCCATATTAATCTCTTAGCAAACAGTTGCTTGTCCACACCCTTGGTTTGTTCTCCTAAATGTACTTTTTCTCTCTTTCATGGTCAAGCTGTAACTTTTCAAATCTTTCCTTTTTTGCTCTTGTAGTTACAGACTTTACCATTAAGCCAGTTTTTGCTCTAAGATCTTTCTGTTTAAAGTAGCCAAGCAGCCTAAATACTTTGCTGCTTAGATATTCCTTCCACTATGTACCCTAATTCATCTCTTAAATTCTCCCTTCCCCTTCCTCTTTTTCTCTCTCTCAGTTGAACCTAGACGTTGGTGTGTATACTACACCTGGAGCCACATCCCCAGCCCTGTTATCAGATTTCCACCAACAGTCTGATCACAACCAATTATGTAATCTCTAATAAGATTCATATTTTCAATGGCTGGGTATGGTGATGTACAGGCCTGTAATCTCAGCACTCAGGAGGCCGAGGCAGGAGGATAACCATGAGTTCGAGGCCAGCCTGGCAGTAATGCATGGTGAGACTCTGTCTCAGCTCCCACCCCCCAACCCAAAGAAAAAGATAAATTTTCCTTGTAGGTCTCCTGTCCTTTTAACTCTCTCTAGAATTGCTGTAAAAGCTCTGTTTATGGCAATCTAGGCTTTTTCTACTCTCTTCCAAATACCTCGTCTGAAAGCTGCTTTCACATTTTCAGATATTTATTATAGCAACAGCCCTACTTTTTTATAGCAGTTTTCTTAGCCCATTCATGTTTGCAATACAGAATACCATGGACTTATTAGTTTATAAGCAATAGAAGTTTAAGTGGCTTCCTGTCCCTCAATCTGGGAAGTCTAAGAGCATGGCCATAGCACCAGTCAAGGGCTTCTACACTGTGTCATCCCATGGTGGAAGGGCAAGTGAGTGCGCATAAGGCAGAGAGAAAATCAAACCAAACCTTTTTTTTTTCTTAGGGACCCCACCCTCATGATTTAGTCACCTCTTGAAAGTCCCACTTAATGATGCCATAATGGCAATTAAATTTTAGCCTGAGTTTTGCAGGATTTATTCCTGCTTCCTAGAAACTGAAGGCAATTTTTATGGTTGTCTGCAGGAAAAAATAGACCACAGCATTACAAGGCCCTGCTTCTTTCAGTTTGCTGTTCTCAAGCATTGGTTCATAGGAGGCACATGTGAAACCATGAAACACAAGCATGAGGATCTTGGTTAAACTGTCAATTTTGTTTTGTTTTGTTTTGTTTTGTTTTTTGAGATGCTCTGGCTATATAATTCATGCTGAACTTGAACTTACTTTGTAGCCCAGGCTGGCCTCGAATTCTTTTCAATCTTCCAGCCTCAGCCTCCTGAGTTCTGGGATTATAGGCATGCACCATCACATCTAGCTAAGTTTTGAGTGTCTTTTTGTTGCTTTGATGCTGGGGACTAAACTCAGGGCCTTACGCATGCTATGCTAAGCTCATGTTCTACCACTGAACTGTACCCTCGATCCACTTTCAGTGTTTTAAAATGAACTTATTTTGAGCTGGCTAACCATGCTCCACAAGAGGAGGGTAAATACAAAGAAATATCTGTATCAAGTTTAAAATAAAAGACCCAGCACATGGTGGTACCCTGATGACTGCTTGCAATTTGTTGTTCTTGAACTTTGGCATCCTGTTTGTCTCTTTGCATTTTATTTCTTTCCTATAGACAGTGCCTACTCTATCTTAGCACTGAGCTAGATGCTAAAAGTTCAGAGTAAGCAAAACTCAATCCCAGCACTTAAGGAGCTCACAGTCTAGCTGCAGAGATAGTAATATAAATGAGTAACTTATAGCATAACAGTATAATAGGAGTTGTGTTTCAAGTATGTAAATACAAAGGACTGTCACAAAACAGACTCTGCTTCATGGAGTCAAAGAAGGCTCCATGGGATAGGTTGAGTGACATTTTATCCATCCATCTATCCAACTTTCTAGTGTTTTTTTTTTTTTTTGGGAGGTACTAGGGATCGAACCCAGGGCTTTGTACATACTAGGCATACACTGAACTGAACTGCATCCCATCTCTTGTTTTTCGTTTTATTTTAAGAGAGGGTCTTGCTAAGTTGTCTAGGCTGGTTTTGAATTTGTGAGCTTCCTACCTCAGCCTCTCAAGAAGTTGAGATTAGAGGTGCGTACCACTATACATGGCTCCTTCTAATCGTTTAACAAACATTTATTGAGCCCCTTTTATGTATAAAGCCCTGAAATAGGTGCTGTAGCTATGTTGAGTCTTGAAGGGTGAGAAAAAGACAAGAGAATGGGATGGGAGAGGAGTGGCTTTGAAGAAGAGGGATCCACCTTGCAAGGGCACAGAGGCACAAAGGCAAGGACATGCCCAATGAAGCTGAAGCAGCTGGTTTACTAGAGGGTTTTGTGTACTATGGAAAGGTGTTTTGTTTTGTTCTGTTGTTTTGTTTTTTGGTTGTAAATGAGAAGCTGTTGTGGAATTTAAGTCTGAAGCATAGGGATCAATTAAGACACTTTTGAACTAGGTTCAAAACAAAGGCAGTAAACATGGAGAGGTGAGAATAGAGTCAAGAGAGACCTAAGAGTTAGAAGCAGCAGGGCTGAAGGGTCCTTGGAAAGATCACTTCCAAGTTCCTGACTTGTGTGACTGGAAGAATGGATGCTGGATCATCAACTAGGATGTACAACACCAAAAGGGTCAGAGCTTTAGCAAAGAAATTGCAAGTTTGGTTTTAGTCAGGCCTAGTTTGCCAATATGTTAGCCAAGAACATCTTGCCTAAGGAAGCAGAAGAGCATTTCTAGAAGTTAAGGGAGGATCTGTGTCACAGCTAACCTGTATAGTGCCTTTGTGCAAATCTTAAAAAAGTGCCTCTTCTGAGCAGACCAATTAGGAAAGGTCATCTTTCCTCACTGTAGACTCAGCCACATGGCTTGACAAGAAGCCCAAGCTGGACTTCAGCCTTCTCACCCCCATTCCTGGACACCAATGTATACTGCACAATCACACACAGGAGGTTGGGACTTCCATGAGCTGAGGGATGTGTCTAAGGCTTAGTCCATTGTTCACCAATGGAAAAGAAGATGGAGGAAGCCAGGGACTTAGCTGGGGAAGGATTCCAGTTATTACCCAAAGGGCTAGTGGTCAGTCCTCTTTCAAATGGGTTATATTTAATCTCTTCTGTCTGTGAAGGAGGTCATATAAACCCCTCCAATTGTCTTAAGGCATTAGGAGACTGAAAGGAGATGATATATGAAGTCCCTGAAGCATCTCCATCCCCAGTTTCTGACACATGCATGTCAGACATGGCACCTAAGTGACTGCACTAACTGACATAAGCAGTGGTTAAAGTAAAACTAAGTGGTGTATGATAGTAAACTGCGAGGACTGCAGACTTGTATTATGTTTAGTGAGAGTGTTGAGTTAGCACAGGCTGAGAATGGGAAGTGGCAGAGCCAATCGAGGGGCACTAGTGTAAGAGACAGCAGGTAGAGAAGGTGTTGGTCAGACGTACCTGCTGCGACATGGGGTTCTTAGGATTTAGCTGCACTGCAGGATGGCTAAAGGGAACTCAAGTCCTCAGGAGCAAGACAGAGGTGCTTGAGATGAGAATTCTGGCATTACAGTCTGGAAAGAATAAGGCAAAAAGTAGAATGTTATCTAGGAAGAACGGAATGGGCAGTGTGAAGGGCTTGGTCATAATAGTGGTAATTTGGATTAAGTAAAGAGAAATTAGGCAGGATGGTAACAAGATAGAAACAGCAAGACAGACCTGGCATTCAGAGGTTTCTCTCTCTTCTTCCTCCTGGTGTGTAAGTATGAATGAAACAGAGTGCAGACCTGGAAGGTTTTTGAGGAACACATCGTAGTAGATGATGTGTTTTAAGGAACAGCCTGGGTCTCACTTAGGACAAATGGTAATTTGAAGAGATGCACTCTAGATTGAAGCATCAGCATAGACTGAGCTCTGGCGTAAAGCTCAGAGGAAATGTGATGGCTTGGCTGATGGCTTAATGAAACTTTGGTCCAACTGGGTCAGGCAATTGGGATCTCAAGGTTTGCTAGAGTGACAAGAATTTTAGTAGTTACAAGACAGATGCTTTTTTCCTCCTTGTATGTTTTCCTTCTCCTTTCTCCTTTTCTTCTTTCTTCATGAGTTAAAGTAGCACGGTGATTAAGTTCTCTGGCTCAGCTCTTGGTGCTCATCTTTGTCCTTGTTACATATCAGAGGATGACATATCTCTCTGTGGCTAAGACTTTTTAACTTTAGTTGCTGTGTCATCCAAAGTACTTCTGCTGACACTGAAGGGAGGGAGGACTGGGCAGAATGTGGTAGCCTGACCTGAGTTGAAGCTTCCCCTCAAAGCTTTGAGGCCCCTGGGCCTGGCACCATCATAGCTGGGTGGGGTCAGAGGGCATGTGTGACTAAAGAAGAGAGATGGCTTGGAGTTTGTTCAGGGGAAAGTTGTAATCAGGAGTGGGCCAGGTGTCACCTGTCTGTCTCCTCTCCACAGCATCAGGTGAGAAGAAGGAAGGCTGGTCATGGGAGTCCTACCTGGCAGAGCAGAAGGCCATCACTGCCCCAGTCAGCCTCTTCCAGGACGTGAGTCGGGCACTTCCCACCCAGGAAGAACTCGTCTTCCCTGTCCAGGCACTCACCTCTAAACTCTGGGGTTTTCTTTCTGACATTCCTTGATGGACTGGGATGTAAGAAAGAGAGTCTGGTTAAGGGCCCAGAGTAGAAAAAAGGCCACCATAAAGGGCTTCTAAGTTGGGAATAAATAGGGAAATGGGACCCAGACCTACCCACCACTGGGTTTTAAGCATTTGAATTCTGAATTTTAAACTTTGAATTGAATTATGAATTCAGGCATTGAATTCTGATACCTCTACTCAGTACTGACCTTCCTAGTCTGGGGCAAGACCTTCCTGACTTGGGGCAAGAAGGAACTCTTATATCCAGCCCTGATATACCCACCTCAGAATGGTCCCACGGCTCTTCTGTCCCTTTCTGGATCCCACAGTTCAGGGGTCTGAACAGATCCTCAAGTGCATTACTCCTTTGGTAACACCAGGCGGGTGGGGCCTAAAGGCAGGTCTTTCACCCCAAGCCCACTAGGCAAGGATAAGGCTGGATGAAAGCTGGGTCCTCTCCACTCTGTGTGTTGACAGTCCCAGGCAGTCACTCATCACAAGAATGGCTTCAAACTTGGCATGAAGCTGGAAGGCATTGACCCTCAACACCCATCCATGTACTTCATCCTCAGTGTGGCTGAGGTGAGCTGGGGCTTGATTATGCCCTTCTGATGTCTGTCAGCATAAGACCCTGGATCCCCTGGGGGCATGAGGGAGACAGCACCCTGCCTCAGAAAGCAGTCATATAAGGGAGGGAGTTAGAGCACAGACAAAGGAGAGAGAGAAAGCAAGAGGATGAAAAAGAGGAGGGAGGGAGAGAGAAACAGATGAAGTGCTACAGTATGGTACAGAGTAAGCCTGCTTGGAAAGATCCTAAGGGCTGGGAATGTTGGCTGGAATCTCTAGGACTTCCGAGCTGTACAGGGAATTGGTCTGGTGAACATACAGTGAGATCCACTGGGTGGCAGTGATTAGCAGGTCTCCACAAGGAAGGAATGCACCTTTCCAGCACAGAGAAAGAGCCTCTCTCAAGGGAAGAGTGTGAAAGAGTGGGGAGTTCCAGGCAGAAGCAAAGTGAGTGACGGGGCTGGGGCATGGAGCTGGTCATCACATTCAAAGACTTGCCATTATTTCAGCAAGACTGCAGAAGGGTGTGTAAGTGGGGAGTGGTGACGTGTGGCAGCAGGAGGAAAAGTCATCAGGGATCCTGAACAGTCCTGAGCCTTGTGGGCACCCTAAAAGCTCTTCTCAGGGCTGGAGAGAGCAAGCAATTGTCACAGAGTCCATACCCAGCACTCAGGGCTGTTGTATATAAACTGTCTTTATTACAGGATGGGACAGCATGTAACAGAGTTCAGGACAGGAGACAGAAAGACGGGATTGGGGGACCTGCTATCATGAGAGTCCCTGAGATTATAAGCTGACCTGTGGGGAGTGGGGCATCTGTTAGTATTGGGGTCCCTGAGATTCCCTCATGGTGCCAGGTGTGCGGCTACCGCCTGCGTCTGCACTTCGATGGGTATTCTGAGTGCCACGACTTCTGGGTCAATGCCAATTCCCCTGACATCCACCCTGCTGGCTGGTTTGAGAAGACTGGGCACAAGCTTCAGCCTCCCAAAGGTAAGACCTAGCCCCCTGAGGTAGTAAGTCCTTTGACCCATCCCTTCTCCCCTGCCAGCCCCATTCCAGCTCCCCTGTTTCTGTCACTATCCCCTGTACCAAAGCCTGCCTCTTCATCATAGTCTGATATGACTCTTTCCCAGGGCCAAGCTGGCCAGAAGCCCCAGGGCTTTTTCTTTGCTCTCTGAGTGTCCTAGTGGTCACCTGCTTCAGCATGGGGTTCCTGGATAGATTCCTGAGGATCGTGAGGTCCTCAGGCCTGCGTGATTCTGCTGCTTCAGTGTGGGGTGCCCTCATCACAGACCAGCCTCTGCACAGCACTCTGTTCATTCCCCTCCGAGGGGCCTAGGTTACAAGGAGGAAGAGTTCAGCTGGAGCCAGTACCTGCGCAACACAAGAGCTCAGGCAGCCCCCAAGCACCTGTTTGTGAGCCAAAGCCACGTGAGTGCCCCTGAGCAAGAGCCGACAGCATCCCCAGGCCAGAGTCATTGCAGCCACCCCAGGGGTTCTGACTCATCAGAATTTATCTACTGGTGCTCGCAGCTTTGTTCTAGTTTATTCTATCAGATGGAAGAGGCACGGCTGGGTAGGGCCTGGGGCCAGAGACGGGAAAGCTGGCTATAGGTTTTCCCCTGGTTCCTTTCTTCTGTCCTGTCTAAGTCCATATTCTGTAGCTGTAACAAAATCCCCAAGGCTGGGTATTGTATAAAGAAAAGAAGTTTATGTAGCTTACAGTTTCAGAGGCTGAGTCTAGATGAGGTGGCTCCATCTGTTCAGTCTCTGAGGAGGGCCTTATTGTAAAGGATGCAAAGTGTGGGAGCACAAGTGGAAGAGATCACAGAGCAAGTCTGGAGCCAAAAGTACTCAAGGGCCAGGATTGCTTTTTTTAGTTTATTTTATTTTTATGTATTTATTTGTTTGTTTGTTTATTATTTATTTATTTATTTATTTTTGGTACCAGGGATCAAACTCATGACCTTGCACTTGCTAGGCAGCCACTCAGCTAAATCCCTGGCCCCCGCTTTTTGTTTTTTCATTTGTACTTTGTAGCACTCACTTCCACAGCAACTAACCAGTGTCCTACAAGAATTACATTAATCTCTTCTGAGGGTGATATCCACAATGTCAGATGACTCTTGCTAAACCCTCTTCTTTAAGGCCTTGCCAAAATACTGCCAACCTGGGGTCAAGCCTCCAGCACATGGACCCCCAGGGGACCCAGGGGACCAAACAATAGCACTGCCCTGCTGCAACATCCCCTCTGAGGCCACTGCCCATTAGGACACTAACATCATTACTTATAACCCTTTGCTCTGCAGTTCTTCTGCATGAAGTCAAAGGCTCCATTCTGAGATCTTTCTTTTCCTTCTTTTCTGCTAACATTGAGGTTCTCCCATTCATTCTGAACAATTCACCCTTGTTTTTTCCTCTGTCAAGGCAGCCTGCACTTTATTTAGCAAAATATCTCACATAATCCCAGGCAAAGGGTTTGAGAGATTTAGGGAACTCCTATTAAAAACCATGCCATAGGGCTGGGGATTTAGCTCAGTGGCTCAAGTACTTGCCTGGTAAGCACAAGGTCATGAGTTTGATCCCCAGTACCAAAAGAAAAAGAAATATAAAACTGTGCCAGGTGTAGTTCAGTGGTAGAGTACTCGCCTGCCATATGCAAGGCCCAAAGTGTAATCTCTAACATACCAAAAATACCAAAGCAAAACAAAATGAACCCCCCCCAAAAAAATATGGAAGGTTCAGGGTCCTGGTACTGAATGGGCTGAGAACTCTGCTGTTCAGACAAGATCAGTTACCCATTTTGCCTCAGCTGAACATCAGAGACCAAATCTAGAGGTTCACAGGTGACCTGCTGCCATGACAGGAAATGTAGACTTTTAAGTCAAACTGTAAATCTTGTTCCTACCATTGATCAGCATTGTGTTCTGGTTCAACTTATTTAACTTCTAAAATAGGAATAACAGCTAGGTGTGGTGGTGTACCCCTGTAATCCCAGAACTTGGAAGGCTGAGCCAGGAGGATGGCTACAAGTTCAAGGCCTGCCTGGACTATGTAATGAGTTCAAGGCCAGCCTGAATAACTTTGCCTTAAAAAATAAATAAATAAAAGTAGGACTGATAATACCTATCTCATGGAGTTTCTGTGAAGGTGAAAGAAAATGACATCTTTTCTTATGCCTGGTGCAAGGCAGGTACCCATTTAATACTGGACGCCTGCCCCACTTTCCAGCTACCCCACTATTCCCCAGCTGAGCCAAGCCAGGCCAGGCTTGCTTGGGTAGGGAAGACTTGTGTGCAGCCTGCCAGATTCTTCAGGTACATGCATAGCCTCCTGCCAGTCACTTCTGCTACAAGTCCAGCCTCCTCTGTAACTGGAGGCCAGAAGTTCCTGAGTGACTCAGAGCTCTGGTTATGACTGTCCTAAGGATCCTCCTTCCCAGCCTATTTCTCCTCCCTTTTTGCCAGGCATATTTTTCCCTTTCCCTAGAAAACTTACTTCTGTAGTTTCCAGTGCTGGCTAGCCTGACCCTAGCCATGGTAGCCCCTCTTTTTACCCCTAGAGTCCCCCTCCCCTGGGCTTCCAGGTGGGCATGAAACTGGAGGCTGTTGACCGCATGAACCCGTCCCTCGTCTGCGTGGCCAGTGTGACCGACGTGGTGGACAGCCGCTTCCTGGTGCACTTTGACAACTGGGATGATACTTACGACTACTGGTAGTGGGAGGACCCAGACTTGGCCTGTGGAGGGAGGGGATGTCAGGAACAGGGGGAAAGTACTTTCAGATCTCAGGCACCATGGGGCCCTACTCAGTCTACTCCTGGAGCTCAGATCTGCTCAGCATGGAAGATAATTGGCAGTCCTGTGGATATGAGCTGTATCAAAAGAAATATAGCTCAGTGTTACATGTTTCATCTAAAACCACTCTGGTTAAGATGAGCAAACCTGTGACTCATGAGTCTCTCTTAGATATTATCATGTTCTAGAGTATTTAGCTAATCTGACTGTTTTCTAACTCTAACATTAGCCACATCTCTTCTTCTCACTAAGGTAGGGTAGACCTTGAAACCAGGCTGTGAGGGGATGTAGGCTCAGCTCCACGTGTTCCTCCTGGGGCAGTGACGTGTTCTTCGGTTTCAGGTGTGATCCCAGCAGTCCTTACATCCACCCAGTAGGCTGGTGTCAGAAGCAAGGAAAGCCCCTCACCCCACCACAAGGTGACCCTGTGGCCTGAGCATGCCCCTTCCTAGGCCTCACCCCAACTCCTTGTCTCCTAATCCCTTACCAGGACCTCATTCGTGGGCTCTCAGGTCAGGGAGAGGGGATAGCTATTGCTGGGGTCTCAGCTTCTTGGCCAAGGACTTAAGAACCCTGTGACTTCAGGAGAGTCCTGTCAAACACTGACTCCAGTGAGGTTTAGGGGGAGAAATTTAGATGCCCACCTCAGCAAGGGAGCAGGGAGTCCAAAGCAAAGAAAGGGCATCCTTCCTCCTGGGAGTTCTACAGTCCAGATTCAGACAGGGCTGGAGGAGGAGCAACAGGATCAGGGTGAAGGGTTCCACGTGGCCCTGTGGGCTGTTGGAGTAAGTAGTGTGTGGTTAGTTTTCCCCAGCACTTATCTGCCCCCGGAGCCCAGTGCAAGGCTGGCCATAGTTATGTGAATGGATTCTGCTGGTAGAGTCTCTGCCCCTTCCATGTTCCTGATCCTGCCTAGGGAAAAAGAGCTCTTCCCCTCACCTGGGTTATACTCCCTGCACTCTCCCTGTTCTGCAGATTACCCAGACCCTGATAGTTTCTGCTGGGAGAAATATCTGGAAGAAACTGGGACTTCTGCTGTGCCCACCTGGGCCTTCAAAGTGGTAAGTTGATGCTCCCTTTCTGCAGAGCTGAACTCAGAAAGATGTGGAATACTCAGCATCCCTGGTTTCCCTCTTTGGGCAGGCCACAGTTTCCCCAGGCACAGAACTTGGGCTCTTACTTTGGAGCCTCAGCTCTACTGAGCTTGGCCTTGGCCTGAAAGCAACTGTCCATCTGCAGCGACCTCCTCACAACTTCTTGGTCAACATGAAGCTAGAAGCTGTGGACCGTAGGAACCCAGCCCTGATTCGTGTGGCCAGCGTGGATGACGTGGAAGACCATCGGATAAAGGTGGCTCCAAGACTCTAGGGGTGGGAGAGTGGAGAGGTCATTTGGGCAGGAATTCAGTAGATTGGCTCAAGGTCAAGAGCATGGCACAAGATAGGAAGCTGAAGGTTTTGAATCTCATTGTTGCCTCATCTGTGTGTGACTTACTTTTGGGGACTTCAACAAGTCACTTCTCTCTGAGCATTAGTCTTCATCTGTGAAATAGGCCTAATAATCCTTGTCCTGCCCAAGCACTTAATGGCAGATGTCAGTGATTTAGTGCAGGAAGCCCGTGGGGAATGTGGGACAAGACCAGTTGTAGTGATGGCCCGTTCCCAAAATGGGAGATCCTCCTGGAGCCTAGAGGACCTCTTAGCTGAGCTGGGCTCCTTGAGGAATGTCTGACTGCCAAGGGCCTTTCTTCCCCAGCTCCACTTTGATGGCTGGAGTCACAGCTATGACTTCTGGATTGATGCCGACCACCCAGACATTCACCCTGCAGGCTGGTGCTCCAAGACAGGACATCCCCTGGAGCCTCCTCTCCGTGTGTACCCCAAGGGCACCCTGCTCCTCTCCCTTCCCATCAACCTCCCTTCCTATAGCTTGGCCAGAGACTTTGGCCCCTGTGCCCAAGTCTGACACAGAGGGCTCCAGAGCTCACAGCAAGTTCTAGGATCCTCTTCCTCCCCACCTAGGGCTGCCTGCTACGCTAAGCAGGGCTTCTGGCTCCCAACCTGAGGGCATGGCCTTCAGGCTTCAGGGAAGTCTATGAGAACTAAACCTTCCCTCCCCGGCATCAGGCAGATGTCCAATGGCGGGAATAGCAGCACCTGGCCAGAGGACCCTGTCCCCAGGGAACTGGTTACAGCACTGACTCCCATGTAGAAACTGTTCCTTGTCCTCTATCCTCCAACCCTAGGACTCTGTGTTGACTCCTATCCTGTTCCTCCAGGGCCCAGAGAGTCCAGCTCTGCCTCTCCTGGGGGCTGCCCCACTCTCAGCTACAAGAGCCTGCCTCACTCCAGGACCTCCAAATACAGCTTTCACCACCGGTGAGTGAAGGCCTCCCTCCCACCAGGAGGCCTGTACCTGCTGAGTGAGGCTCTTCAGCATGCACTGGGACCTTCACAACAGGGCCAAGCCTGGGAGGGCTGAGTGGAGACAAGCAGATCAGCCCATCTTAAGCCTTCTTCCTTCCCAGGAAGTGCCCCACTCCTGGCTGTGATGGCTCTGGCCATGTCACAGGCAAGTTTACAGCTCACCATTGCCTCTCGGGCTGCCCACTGGCAGAGAGGAACCAGAGCCGCCTGAAAGCAGAACTGTCTGACACGGAGGCCTCAGCCAAGAAGAAGAACCTCCCCAACCTGTCACCAAGAAAGAAGCCTCGTCATCATGGCCGGTGCGAAGGCCAGGGGATGTCAGGACCTGGGCTTCCTGGGTGCCAGTCTCCTGTCCTGTCACTCTGCCATGGACCTGGTCCCTCTCTCTCCAGGATTGGACGCCCTCCAAAGTATCGGAAGAGTCCACAGGAAGATTTACAGAGTAAGCCTGAGTGCCCTGCTCCCCTGTCCTCCACTAGGTGTTCAGCAGTCAGCAGGATGGGACATCAGGGGTGACGAGAGTGGGAGGAACTGGCAGGAAGGCCACAACTGAAGTTTCTTGGGAACCTAGAGCAGTGCCAGAGACCTTGAGTGACCTTGGGTTCCAGTTCCATGCCCTTGCTGTGAGTCTGTGAAAAAGGCTCCAAGCTGATGTCATTCTCTGGTTCTCCACTTTGAGGTAAGATGATGCCTTGCTGTTCTTCTCTCCTTCTAGGCTTCATGGCAGTCATTTTCTAGTTATGTGACCTGAGCAAGTCATTTAAAAATCTCTGAGCCTCTGTTTCCTCACTTGAAAACATGAGCAAAACCTGCCTTTCAAGTTGGTGCCTAAAATAACAGTCACTACTACTGTTTCTGAGCACTGGCCTTGGACCCAGCCCTGTGCCAAGAGCTTTCATCTCACAAGCATCGGAGAGAGGAGGGATGCAAGGCTCAGAGATGAAATCATTTGCCCAAGGTTATTCACTTTGTGAGGGGCTGAACCAGGGTTCACATGGACCTGGCTTCTGCCACATGCTGTTGGGGTAACAGACAAGCAACACCCAACCCAAACATCAGTTTACTTCTCAACCCCGTTGGCCTTGTTTACACGGGCCATCCTTACAAAATACCACTGACTGGGTCTTAAGCAACAGTGGTTTATCTCTCACAGCTCCCGAGGCTGGAAGTCAAGGTGTCAAGAGGATTGGTTTCTCTTGAGGCCTCTTCCCGGCTTGCAGATGGCTGCCATCCTACTGTGTCCTTGCATGGTCTGACCTCTGCGTGCAGGCGTCCCTGGTGTCTCATCTCATAGGATGTCCAACCTTCTGAGCTTCAGTATCCTCTGTTGCCATTCTTTTTCTTTTTTTTTTTTTAACGTGTAAATTTTGTTTTATTTTTAGAAGTTAACACGTTTTAAAAGAACAATCTTTTTATTCTTTTGCTCCATCTAATATTACTATTTGGCACATTAGACCAAGTTATTTTTCTCTTATGCTGGGTGAAACCAGCTTTGCCAAAGCAGTGAATACTGTTTAGTTCAGCAGGAGATGCTCAGATATCTGAGATCCTTCTCACTTGCATTAAGACGTACAGTATTCAAACTCGATGCAGAAAACACTAAACTTTCTTAGCTAGTAAAATTTATGCAAATGGTAAACTCTAGTTTTTATTTGAAAAAGCACAAGAATGTGAAATAGTTTTGATACAAATGAGTTATAAGTGTAACTTAAAAATCAGACATTGTATGGCTAGTGGGGAATACTTAAAACATTCAGCACTGTTTTATGTTCTTATGTTAGAAAGTACAAGTTTCTGGTCTTCTCATTTGGCAACTGATCTCAGTTTAGACTCCCTTCCCAACAAAAACAAAATCCAGTTTTTCCCAGTAACTACAGGGCCAGGGATTTAGCTTGGCAGAGTAAGTGCCTGCCCCGCAGGCATGAAGTCATGAGTTTGATCCCCGATACCAAAAAAAAAAAGAGTATTCTCAATAACTACAGAAGTATCCCTGCTCTTATGTCTTGAAATATTTCCTTTTCAACTTTATAAACATGTATTCTAATATTTATTGCTAGTATTATAAGGAATACTTCTGGTATTCAATGTGTTCTAAAAGACTTTGCATTAATTCTAGATCAGTGCACAAAGGAGAAGTCCTACTCATGTTTTCTTTTAAAAAGTTCATAAATTCAGGGCTGGGGATTTAGCTCAGTGGCTTAAGTGCCTGCCTAGGAAGTGCGAGGTTGTGTGTTTGATCCCTGCTACTAAAAAAAAAAAAAAAGTTCATAAATTCCATTTTTTAATGATAAACTATATCTGATCATTCTAGGCAGCACTTTTTAGTATCTGTAAAATCAGAATGAGTCTGCAATTTCTTTTTCTTTCTTTTTTTTGGGGGGGGTACTGGGAATCAAACTCAGGGTCTTGCACTTGCCAGGTAGGTGCTGTGCTGCTAGGCTGGTGCTGGCCCTCAGTGTCCTCATTTGTCATGTGCTAACAATGTTAATGCCCACTGCACAGTGGAGCAGGAAGCCTAAGTGACACAATCATGTGCAGTGCTTAGCATAGGTACCTGCAAGCATCACTATTAATTTGTGTCTCTGGCCTGACTCCCCCTTGCTGCCATTCCATACTGTTTCCTGTTGGTGGAAGCAAGAAAGCACTTCCTGCAGCCACCATCCTGAGCGAGGAGGGTTCTGGCCAGCTTCTAGGCCCTCAGACAAAGATTTTCAGGGATAGAACTCTAGTCAAAACCTCTTCCCTCAGCTTCCTTGCAGGACCAAGTTGTGCCTCCTTAGGGCACCTCCCAAATGACTAGAATTCTTAGGACATGAGTCTTTTCTGCCATCTAGAGAGAAACCATTCTCTAGATGCCCTGCCTCAAAGCCCAGAGAAAAGAGGAAGAACTCACCCCAGGCCTTGGGGACCTTCAGGGACAGTGCAAGTCTGTGACCTCTGTGCAGGGCTCCCCTGCTCTACCAAAAACCTCTTACCCAGAAGGTTCACTGGCGACCTGTTCTTTAAGGAGGGTTGCGTGGGAAGGACAGGACTTGGCTGGGCTTCCTGTTGAGGCTCCAGAAGTTCAGATATTGAAAGAACCAGTGGAGCCACTTCTCAATTGCAGTGCAATGGTTAGGCAAGAAGCTGTGGCCGCCTCTGAGAGCCTGGCTGGGCTCTGGGAGGACAGACAATAAAGGAAGCAAGCCACTGACAGACTTGATGTTATCCCTCAAGCCCACACTAGTCTGTGAGGGGGACCAAACTCGGGGCTTCAAAGAGCAAGCCCCTGGGTGAATGAGGCCAGAGTGTGGCCAGGTGGTGGTGGATCTCAGGGGAGACCCTGAGTGTGCCCCGCTAGGTCTTGAGAGAAGGTGGCTGATGGTGCAGGGGGAGCAGCTCCTAAGAGACACTAAGGAGGCTGTTGGGGTGGGCAGGTACTCAGGCTGGGGCTGAAGAGCAGAGGCAGCAGGAGGAGAGCCCTCCCCTTCAGGCCCTCTGGTGGAGTGGGTGAAGACCACATGGGCAGGGCCAGGTCTGACCAAGCTAAGCAGCATCCATCATGAGATCCTTGCTGCCAGCAGAAGGCTGGAGGTAAGGAGCCAGGGCTTCACAAGCAGAGCAATGATAGGCAGTGTGGAGTGAGGGAGCAGTGCTGTTCACCCTGTAGTGTCCGAGTAGGCAGACCTCAGAATCATCCTGGCTGGGGAAGCTGATCAGGCCAAAGGGACTTAGGAAAGAAGGACAAACAGAACACATCTCTGACATCAGAGCTGAGCTGGTTGAGTGTTGGGGACTGCTTTGAGGCAGGGCATCTAGAGAATGGTGTCTCTCTGTCTCTCTCTCTCTCTCTGCCTCTCTCTCTAATAAACAAGGGCTGGGGATTTAGCTCAGTGGCATAAGTGCCTGCCATGCAAGTGCAGTCTTGAGTTCAATCCCTGGTACCAAAAAAAATTAAAAAAAAAAAGAAACAAAAAAACAATAACACAGTTTTAAGACAGGTTAATAGGAGAGTTACAATGATTAATACATTATGCATTGTTGTCTTCATAGTAATTATTCAGAGTACAAGATACAGGCGTGATATCTTGTCCAAACAATATTAGCACAAACCTGCCTTTTCAATAAACTAAAAGAAACTAGATATATAACTATCTTAACTATCTTGTGTGTAACTATATTTTTTTAAATTTTATTTTATTTAAAGAAAAAAATGAAACAAAGAGGGTAGAAATAATACATAATTTCAAAAAAAAACCAGTAAGAAATCATTAGTTGATAATTACATGTTTTCCTCTTAGAAGTAGATGTTCAAGTTACAAAAGTAAAACATACAAAGTGGACATTTAAACAGTGAGACCGCAGTTAGTTCTGTTCATCCAACAAAAACTTAGTAATATGGTTAAACATACATGCAGTTATATCCTTTAGAATACTTTCTTAAGAGAAGGCTTTTTTTTTTTTTTTTGGTACCAGGAATCGAACTCATGACCTCATGCTTGCCAGGCAGGCGCTTAAGCCACAGAGCTAAATCCCATGCCTAGAATACTTTCTTTTCCTCTCTCTCTCTTTTTTTTAACAATAAATATAATTAATTCTCATAAACTGGTTAGAAGTTCTACACATGTATAAGTCTCTACATGTATACCGATCCTTTCTGTATTAGAGGGAAAAACAAATCAAAACAAGTCAATAAAACAAATTCCTAGAAAAACATGAAATGAAAAGGACATATAAAACCACAATACTAGGTGATCTATGGTAGTTACTATGATGTCTCTTGTTATTTTCAATAAAGTTGTCTATATTATCACGCATAGTATAATTAAACATAGCAGTACATAGCACTATTAATAAAAACCAAACATTGGAGACATTATAGGACTTCAAAGGCAGTTAATAATTAAACCAAGAATGGGTATACTATTGAATCTTGTCATCTTCAGAGTAGTTGCCTCTACTCTCAGACTTGATACTATCTAGCATACCAGATTCAAATAAAATCATTCAAGACAAAACAGCAGTATAGCCAATCTTCTCTGCCTCATCTCTGCTATGCTATTTTTCTGTCATTGAAGTTTACTTTTCTCCTTCATTCCACTATCTGCCCCTTTCATTGAGGCCTTACTGCCATTGTTCCTGGAATCCTCATGATTTTCTTCTCTCTCTTGAGAATGTCCTTCAATATTCTTTGCAGGGTTGGATTGGTAGTCATGAATTCCCCCAGTTCCTCTTTGTCATGGAAATATCTTGTCTCTTCATTAATTTTTTAATTAATTTTTTAAAATCAGTACCAGGCATTGAACTCACGACTGTGTGCTTGCAAGGCAGGCGCTTATGCCACTGAGCTAAATCCCCAGCCTTCTTCATTAATTTTAACAGACAGTTTTTCTGGGTACATCAATGTGGATTGGAGGTTATTTTCTTTCAGGGCGTGGAATACTTTGCTCCATGCTCTTCTTGATTTGATAGTTTGCATCAAGCAGTCCACTGTGATTTTGATGAGTTTTCCTTTATAGGTGATCTGTTGCTTTTCTCTGACCACTTTTAATATTCTGTTCTTGTGATGGATTTCTGAGATCCTGACTATTATATGTCTGGGTGTAGATCTGTTTTGGCTGTAGCTGGCTGGAGTTCTGTATGCCTCATATATCTGAACATCACTTCCATTTCCTATGCTTGGGAAGTTTTCCTTAATTATTTCTGTGAATAGCCTTTTTTTTTTTCATTTTTTTTTTGTCCCTGCTTCTTTGTTAATGTTTTTTATTCTTAACTTATAAATCATCTTGTCATCTTCTAGCCTTTGTATTGTTACTTCCTGGTTCCTTGTTATTTTTAAGAGATACTTCCTTTCACAATCATACATTACAAATCTATCTTTAGTTTTGAAAGTCTGTCTTTAGTTTCTGTCAAGAAGTTTTGCCAGCTTTCAATGGAGTTTTAAATTTCTTGATATTCTCTTTAGATCTGTTTCATGTATTCTAGGTTTTGTTTATATTCTTCATCAAAGGCTTCTCTCCTTTCTCTGGGTTCCTCCATTCTTCCATTTGTGTCTTCTTGAGGAGTGCCCAGCATTTCTTTTATTAATCTTCTTATATCTTGCTTCACCTGAGTTAGAATTTCAGATTTAAATTCGTCAGTGAGGTCACAGAAGTATTTCTTTATTTCTGATATTGCATGTTTGCTGCCCTTAATCTCCTCTGTATTTACCTCTCCTGGACTTATTTTCCCTGGGTCAGCAGTTGGAGGCTTTTTGTTGTTTCCTTGTCTTGTCATGTTTCTGGTTTCTTTCAGACAAGTGAATGGTGGATGTCTCAGGTCCTTTTTGTATTACTTACAGTTTTTCTGAAGTGTGCTGGCTAGGGGATTGCTGCCCTCTCCAGTTTGCTGTTGATCTGTGAGGTGCATGCAGGGGCAATGTGGGCCAGCCCCTCCCCTCTAAGCCAGTCAACCAGTGAGTGACTTCAGCAAGTTAGTCTGTGCCCTGTGAATGTCACAGGTTCAGACAGCCTTGTCCCTGGCTATTGGATCCCGACCAGGGGCTTGGGCCAGCCCAAGCGGATCCCACCAATCCACTTTGGGTCAGGAGCCACCAATTGACACCGTTTCAGTTGTCGATTCAAGTCTGTCCTGCCCAACTCCAATATGTCGTGTAGCTGGTCACCCCATTCTGGGGAACCCAGTTCTCAGCACTCACCAAAGTCCATGCAGCTCGGTTTGCTGGTTCCACTCTCTGTTGCAGCGCCTCCTCCCGCCAAGGGTCTTGGGCTCACCAACACCCGCTCTTAGCAGGGCTGCAACCTCAGCTCAATTGTGAGTCACCCGACCCTAAGATGCGCCCAGTACAGCAACAAGAGTGTGCCCAGCTCCGGCCCTCCATCCACGCTTCTTCTTTTTCTCTTTCCTCAGTTTCTCCCTGGGTCATGAGAATTCCTCTCCTTTTGTCTGGTCTTCTCCATGATGTTAAATTCTAGCATCTGAATGTTTTTCTCAGAGAGGCTCTCTATCGTGCTACCTGTCAACCCACCATCTTTTCTTCTCCTAACTATAATTTTTTTCCTTTTCCTTTTCATCCTTTCCCCCCATCACAATTTGTCTTTCCTTTTGAACAGTTTCTTCTCAGTTCACAACATCTATTATACATTTTGGATCTTATTTACTCATTCAGTTTGTCACACTAGTGAGACAATATGATGTTTGCACTGTGAGTCTGATTTATTTCACTTAAGAGTATGGTCTTGAGTTGTATCACTTACCTATAAAAGCCTCAAATTTATCCTTCTTTATGGCTGAGTAATACTCCATTGTATAAATACCACATCTTTTTTATCCATTCCTCGGTTGTTGGTCATTTGGGTTGTTTCCAAGATTTAACTGTTACAAATTGTGCTGCTATAAACATGGGGGCACATGTATCACTGTTGTATGATGCTTTTAATTCTGGGAAGATACCCAGAAGGGGAATAGCTGGGTTGAATGGGATCTCTAATCCTTAGTTTTTTGAGGGATCGTCACACTGATTTCCATAATGGTTGCACCGGTCTGCACTCACACCAACAGTGGAGAAGTGATCCTTTTCCCCCACAGTCCCACCAGCATTTGTTGTCAGTTGATTTCTTGATGATAGCCATTTTTTCTAGGGTGAGATGGAATCTCAATGTGGTTTTAATTTGCTTTTCTTGAATGACCAATGATGTTGAACATTTCTTCATGTATTTATTTGTCATTTGTATCTCTTCATCTGAGAAGTGTGTGTTCATCTCAGCTGCCCATTTTTGGACTGGGTTTTTTAATTTGGGGGGTCTGATTTTTTTCAATTTTTTATGTGTTCTAGATATAAGTCCTTTATCTGAGGGACAACTGGCTATAATTTTTCCCATTCTGTGGGTTGTATTTTCACTCTGTTAGTGATTTCTTTTGTTGTACAAAAGCTTTTTAATAAGGTGAGCTCCCATTTGTTGATTCTTTGTAATATTTCCCTTGTGGTCTGGGTTTTGCTCATGAAGTCTCTTCCTACACCTATATCTTCAAGATTTCTACCTATTTTCTCTTCCAGTAAATTTAGTGTTTCTACTTTAATATTTTAGATCTTTGATCCACTTTGACCTTGGTTTCGTGCATGGTGATAGACATGGGTCTAGTCTTACTCTTCAGCATGTGGAAAGCCAGTTTTCCCAGCACCAGAATGGTGTTTCCTGAGATGCCGCAGCACCTCTAAAAAATCCTTGCAGGCCCTGAGGTCCTGCAACTTCAGAGAAATGACCTGGGAGTCTGTAAGTAAGGAACCCCCTAGTGCAGAAGTAGTGAGGAGTCAGGATGTGGTCACCCTGGTGGCTCTGCTGGCTGTTGGAAGAGGCCACTGGTCTT
Source organism: Hydrochoerus hydrochaeris (assembly GCA_004027455.1). Lineage (NCBI taxonomy): Eukaryota > Metazoa > Chordata > Mammalia > Rodentia > Hydrochaeridae > Hydrochoerus > Hydrochoerus hydrochaeris. The sequence continues at coordinate 90,253 of PVLA01005344.1, forward strand.
GTCCTCTCTGCCAGCCATTCTCCATGTGGTGTGATGTGAGCTGGCTCTGGGGACCAGTCTCTAGCATCAGCCCTTGGCCTCTGCCTCTGCTTTCCAGCACTTGCTCCTGATGTCATGCAGCAGTCCTTCTTCATGTCAGCCTTGTCGGCCCACCCTGACCGCGCACTGTCCATATGCTGGGAGCAGCACTGCAAGCTCCTGCCAGGAGTGGCGGGCATCTCAGCTTCCACCGTGTCCAAGTGGACCATCGAGGAGGTGAGGAGCCTTTCATAGCCACCTCCTTTTTCTCCTGCCCTGCTCCTCCCTCTCACTACAGCCTGGTGGTGGTGGTGGTGGGATACTCAGGAAAGACCCTGGTTAGGTGGAGCCCCGTTCTCCTGACTGTCCCTCCTGTCCACTGTCCCTTCCAGCTTCCCAGCAGGACTGACTGACACACTGGGCCTATGGGGCAGGGGGAGGCATGCTGCCCACTGAGCTGGAAATCCAAGGAGATAGGCACTAGCCATGGGCGTCGGGAGCAAAGAGCCTCCTCTCACACACCTGCCAGCACAAAGATGCAGGGAGGCTCCAAGGCCGAGGAGAAAGGCAGCACCAACACAGCTGGCACACACCAAGGCCAGAGAGGCCAACCCTTTCCCCACACTCCCAGCCTCAGCGCTGGGTCAGCACATCTTCTTTGGTTTCCAAGGTCTTTGGCTTCGTTCAGACCCTGACAGGTTGTGAGGACCAAGCGCGTCTCTTCAAAGATGAGGTAAGGTGCAAGCACAGAAGGGACCACAGTGACAAGGTCACTGTGTCATGAGACGGCAGGCAGCAGGTGCCCCACCAACACTGCCCACTCAGGGAAGGGTATCTGTTACTCCCTGAGACTAGTCCTGAGACTAGTTTCTGGGAAGAATCTGGTATGGACTGTGGCCCAGTGTGGGGACACTGTGTGTTCAGATCATCTTCAGAAAAGAAAGTACATCCTAGAGACAGGAATCCATTCACTCCTCTGCTTTCTACCCAGTCTTTCGATTGCCAAACTTAGTCTCATTATTGGTAGTCAGTCAATTAAAGTGGGTTTTTGTTTTGTATTTTTTGTTGGTTTGGTTGATTCAATGCAAGGGGGTCTAACCTAGGGCTTCACACCAGCTAAGCATGCACTCTAGTGCTGAGCAACATCCTTAGTACAGGGCACATTTTGTTTTTGCTTTTGTTTTTGTTTGGGGGGTACTGGGAATCAAACTCAGGACCTTGTGCTCTCCAGGCAAGTCCTTATGCTGCTGAGCTATATCCCTGGCCCCCACAAAGCATATTTTCAATGGCACAGTTATTTCTACTAAGTGCAAAGATCCTAATGCATAGTTATGGTTAACACCGATGAGCTAAGCAAAAATAAGAAACAATGAATTACTAGTAAAGTATCTCAGCTTTGGCAGCAGTCTGGGTTGAATTCCAGTACTCCAAGTTTGAGCTGCTTATTGTCTCTGAGCCTGCATGTTGTTTGTAAAATGGAGATAAAGTAGGCATAATGAGCATGAACTTGCAAGGTCATTATAAGCACTGGAAAGGAGGAGAACTCTATGCCATAATCCCTGTCATGACTGTGTGTGTAAACATATATATGTGTGTGCACATATGTATACACCATAATACTGCAGTGTATAGGTATATAACTTATGCGTATATCAGTATATAGTGATATTTATATATTCCCAAATATAATGATTTTTATATATCACTAATTAATATGTAAGTGCTGCTAGCTTTACATCAGTATTGTAGGGTAATATGTAAATTATATCAGTATATGAGAAGTCCAGATACAGTGGGGGCTCTGTAAATGGCAGTTCTGACTTTTAATACACATTTGCCCTTAAATAAAGAATTATACTATGACTCTCCTAATTGTAGAATTTGAAATTGGGACTTTTGAGTTTAACGCATAGGGCTTTGTTCCAAAGAATACAAATATTCCTCCTATATATTCACCTCTGCCCAAGAGTTGGCTGCCCCAAGTTGCCTACTCCAGGTCAGATGTCCTTAAGAAGGAAGCCATGCCTCTTTAGAAAGATGCCTTCATCCAGGCCCAGCACAGCCGGTTCCTTCCTCTGATCCTGGGTGGTGTCCCCACCCCCACAGAATCAGATGAAGGGCCTGTCTGACCAGGCCTTTCTAGAGCCTTCCCATCAGGGTGTGGCAAGGGAGAGAAGCAGGGAAGGAGCAAGAGGAGGAAGAGATTGAGGAAGTGTTCATCTTAAAAGTACACATAGCTTCACAAGTTTTAGAACATTCACTTGTGAACCCCCTTCAATCAAGATAGAAAACATTTCCATACCCCTAAAAGGGGTCAGTCCTCATTTCAAAAGACAACCACTGTTCTGATTTCTAGCACCATAGAATAACTTGGTCTATTCTTGAACTTGTGTAAAAGGAATCAGATACCATATACTCTTTGGGATCTTTTTGTTCAGTAAGTGTTTTTGAGGTCTTTCCATGTTGTTATGTGTGCTCATAGTTTGTTTATAGCTGATTAGTGCCCAGTATTGAGTGTACCACAGTTGTCCTGTCATAAACATTTGGATGGGTTTTCCCTGTACAAGTCCTTGGCCCTGGGTGTCATCACTCCTCCACAGCTGGTCTCTTCCCTTCCTAACTCTACTCATATATCTGTCCTTTAGAATTCACAATTATCACCATTCCCACATATCTTTGAACAAAGTGATTTTACATTACAGATCTGGCAGCCCTGAATACTTTAGCTCGCATGTCTGAAATAGGACTTTCTCTGTATAACCACAATGTTGTAATCCCACTAACAGAGTGACAGTAGCTCCTTGGTACCATATCACACCTAGGGTGTATTCAAATCTTCCCAGTTGCCTCAAAACATTTTTTGTAGTTTTTGAGGCAAACAAGGCCTACACAACTGATTTCAGTTGATATGATTTCTAAAGATCATTCTAGGATAGCACCCCCATCTATTTTCATGCCATTTCTAAGAGTATTGCAGAATGTTCTCTTCTGGACTTGTTTTGTTTCCTTGTGATGTTGCTTAACTTGTTCCTCTATTGCTTGTATTTTCTATAAACTGAAAGTCAGGTCCAAAGTCTTGGTTAGTTTAGGTTAAATCAATTTCTTCCCCCCCCCCACCGGTGTTTTTTTGGCAACAATAGGTCAGGTAATACAATGTCCCTCATACTGCCTCATGCTGGAATCCCAGGGATGTACACAGTGTCCACCTGTTCCACCATTAGCCACTAGCAGCACTAACATTGATCAGTGGGAAACAATAGCAAGGATTTTTTGCTTTTGACATTTCAAAGATGTGAATCATACTTGTTGATTTGGAGGTGGTTATAGAGATTACAGCGGGTCCAGGAAACATTTACAGAGTGGATGACTAGTGAGGGAAATTGTTGACGATGTGGGCAAAGTAAACTTCCTAGGCTCAGTGCCACCTGTCACTACCTTGAAACTCTTAATGCTTTTTTTAACAAATGGGGTCCTCATTTTCACTTTGTCCTGGTCAGAAGAGAGAGAGAAGCAGAGATAGAGAAAGCGAGAGTACATATGTATGACCTTGGGGGACCAGTGGCTGTCTTTCGTCCTTCTCCATCCCATTGCTGTCTTCCTTTTCTCCTCTCTTCCCCTTTCTCCTTTCTCCCTGTCCTTCCTCTTCCCCTCTCACTCCCCCTCCCCCACATATGACACACCCTTTGTTCCCATTTCTTATTCCCGTGCACATCCTCACCTCTCCTTCACCCCTTCCCCTTGACCCTTTCCGCCTTCTCCGCTTTCCACCTCCCTTCCCGACCCCTCAGATGATTGACGGCGAGGCCTTCCTTTTGCTGACACAGGCGGACATTGTGAAGATCATGAGCGTGAAGCTGGGCCCAGCCTTGAAGATCTATAACGCCATCCTCATGTTCAAAAACACTGATGACCCCTTAAAGTGACTGAATGGGGTTGGGGCCTCCTGCAGTCCTTGCTGGGCCTCCTTCTCCAGCTGATGGTTCCTTCCTGACTCAAGCTCCTCATACCCCCACTGTACCCCTACTCTCTGTATCTGACCAGGCCTGGTCTTTCCTAAAAGGTGCAGCAGGGCCCTAGGGAAGGTAGAGAACTGGCTCTGGTCCTGGAGCTCATTTACCTTTAAGGGCAATGGTGAGGCCAGGACTGAGCTGGGCATCACCCAGGGAGTTGGTTGGAGGTACTCTGTCTAGTGAATTCCCACATCTCCCCTTGACACTGTTGTGATCATAGTTCCTTTTCCTTACTATTGAGGAAGAGTTTGGTAGAGCAGGAGTCTCCACACTGAGGCTCTTTTTCTTTTTGGCATCTCTGTATTTTTCTTTCTTTGGCTTCCTTCCTCCTACCAAGAAGTGACCCTGCCACAGGCATTTATTCATGAAAGTACTTCCTCCCTTTCTCCTTGCTGTTTTTATGGCCTATATTCTGTTGCCCACTTTCCTGGGCAGTGACCCCATCCATGGCCCAGCCAGCCCCTTGGCTTTAGATATGTGAGCCTCAGAAGCATGTCATCATAGTTGGGCATAGTGGCACATACCTGTAATCTCAGCACTCTGGGAGGCTGAGGCAGAATGACTGAAAGTTTAAACCCAGCATGGCAATTTAGTGACTTAGTGAAAAGAGGGGGGCACAGCTGGAAATGTAACTCAATGCACAAGCCCTGGATAAATCCCCAGTACCATCTAAGAGAGAAGGAAAATGAAGAGAGAGAGAGAGAGAGGGAGAGAAGGAGGGAGGGAAGAAAGAAAAGAAGGAAGGAAGGAAGGCAGGCAGGAAGGCTGGCTGGCTAGACAGACATATGCCATCAGGGAACCTGTTGGGAGTTTGTAGCTGCCTTTGTCTGTTTTTCCCAGCAGTAGAAGAGACTCATAGCCAAGATGCCTTCAAGCATGCCCAGTTCTGAGCCAGTGGGCATTATAGTGGTCCACGTGATCCTAGATCCAGCAGTGTGAGCAAGTGTTTGGATCCTGTTCTATAACTGGCAGAGTTTTGCACATACTCTCTCTGATGGGTATAGGAAAGAGGAAGCCTGTGGTCCGGTAAGTAGCCCGGGCCAGGAGACCAGCTCAAGGAACTATCAGACAGTCTCTAGCCAAAGGGCAGCTCTAGAAGGCATGGTTCCCCAATAGACGAACTAGCATCCTTTCTACATCTACCATGGGTCTCAGCCAAGGTATTGCCCATGGGCAAAGGTCCCCTCCCTCCCAGGCCTCCCGCCATGGGAATATAGCACTCTGTCTAGCACATAACCCCTCCCAAATATGAAATCACATTTGATCCATCCCTTCTGTTTACCACTTGCTTTGGAAGTGTCTTACAAAGCCCATTTGGGGTTAGGAGTTAGAAAGGTAATCTCTCCTATCTTTGAATTCTTTGTGTCCCTTAGGCCCTCTTACCACTCCTCATGTGTCTTGCACTGCCAGCTGGGTCTCTCTGGGGCTCTGGGTCTTCAACCTCTCTGTCCACATGGGGATCCAGCTTCCACTAAACCACTGCCAAACTTTCCACCCAGCCTAGGTGGGAAGGACCAGAGCCACCCCAGAAGCCAGCCCTATGTGGACCACCAAACCACTGCCAAACTTTCCACCCAGCCTAAGTGGGAAGGACCAGAGCCACCCCAGAAGCCAGCCCTAAGTGGAGGTGAAGGGCTAGTGCCAAGCTTCCTCACCTCCAGGTGCTGAGATGGGCCTGCAAGCTGTGGAGCTGGGGTCCTTCCTCAGAACCCCCGCTTTGTCATGTGACATGTGTATGGTTATGTGTGTGGGACTCATAAGCAGATGTGAGGCTCAGTGCTGGGACCATGTCAAAGGCTATTGGTAAAATATAAAGCTTTATTTTTGTCTTTAGAGGAAACCCAAAACTCTGTTAATTTCCTGCCATAGCCCTATAGAGGCTGCCCTCCACTGTGGGCCAGACAGTTTTTGGGGATACCCACTAAGCCTCCAGCTGATCCCTGCAGAGCTTCAGATGTCCCTTCCCTTTCAGCCCTCAGGTGGCTCTGAGCACAGCCTTCCTAGGAGGACGGGTGGGCAAGCTGAGCCACAGGGAAGGGGCTGAGTTTAGAGATGACATTGCTGCCCCTTGACTGGAGTAAAAGGAGCACGTGCAAGTCTTTGATTCTGACTGCAGTGGAACCCATCAGCTCCTTGTCCTTAATCTGCCTCTGAGATGTTCTCTGATTTTGTGGAATGAGAACGCAGCAGGTGCTCCCAGCAGGTGCTCCCAGCTGGTGCCATGGACCTCACAGCTTCAAAGGAGAGAAGCTGGGCAGCCTTTTCCATATGGATCTGCCAACCACCTAATGCTCACCCATGGAAAAGGCCAGGTGGACCAAAGGCCTCTGAACTTTGAGGCCTCAGCCTTCTCTGCACTAAAGTCAAATCTGTGGGAAAGAAACCAAATCTTAGAAGAGCAGGAAGAAGTCAGCCTCCTGCCCTTCACCCTACTGCATGCCCACACGTGCTTTCTGTACCTTGGCCTGGGGATCACAGGAGGGGAAGGGAGTGGGTGGCAGTTTCTGGTGCCCTGTGCCCTGTTCTCTAGCAACAGGCGCCACTTATACTTTGGCCCCAGAAGGCTCGCCCAGTCCCTGTGCTGTCCTGGCTGAGGATAAGAACAACTTTTCTGTTTAATTTCTGTGGCAGAAATGGCCCCAAAGTTTGAAAATTAAGTCTTTTTGCACTTCTATTCTCATGCACTTTTGTGGGGTTACATTTTTATACTTCGTGTGTGTGTGTATGTGTGTGTGTGTGTACTTAAACTCATGTTCTGTAAGAGAACTCTCGGGTTAAAGTGAAAGTGACTCATGAGGAGAAAAAATTGCAAACAAAATATGGTGTGATCCATCAATGTGTTGAAACGACATAAATAAAGTCGAATAGCTGGACAATACACAGCGAGAGTCTGTCCTCTTTCTATGGTAAAACACCCAGACAACACTAAGGGGATACTAGTACTACTATTACTGAGAAGTGTGTCCTCCCTGCTGTTAGCTTGAGGTCCTGCAGAATCTGATCACTATGCTATTTTAAAGATAAGAGATAAGGATAAAGATAGGTGAGTATTCTTATCTGTACTGAAAGTGTAGGCCATGGGGAGCAGCAGAGAAGGGTCTTATCTTTGACATTTTACACCTGATCTAGGGCAGAACAGTGAATAAGGCCTCCCATTTTAAAAAAAGCACTAGGCACTCAAGGAGAAAGGGAAATGTCAAGCTGAGTAGTAAGAATTTTAGGTTCCCATGGAACCTGGTAGAAGTGTCATTTTTAAGTCACTTCACTCCTTGTTCGTCATCCTTAATTCCTTTCATCTGTAGCTCTTCCAGACCACTTGGCTAGAATACAAACTGTGGAGCTGCCGAAGAGATCATCTTCACCTTGAGCAAGAATCTACCTGACTGAGCAGATTAGTGCCTTGGTAGACTGATGGTCTCTGACCTCCATGTGACCTGAGACCTCAGAGCTGCCGTGGAAGCAGCTGAGGCTTGGGGAGCTTAGCTCTGACTTTCTCTCTCATGCTCCTCAACACTTCCCCTCCGTTATCTTCTCCATCATTTCAACAGATGTCCTCACTGTTTATATCACAAAGCAAATGAAACCTGCACCTTCCAGCCACCTCATCTGCAAGACCCCTTCCACTCACTTCCACCCTTCCCTTTTGTTTACTTGATGCTTCCATTTGCCAGAAGTCAGTCTCCTACCGGCCATGAGTGCAATGAAAGGAAAAGAAACATCAATATAAAACAAGGGCTTTTGTGCCTGTAATCCTAGCACTTGGGAGGCCGAGGCAGGAGTATCATTGCAAGTTTAAGACCAACCTGAGCTACAAAAGTGAGTTCAAGACCAGTCTGAATTGCATAGTGAAATCCTGTCTCAAAAAGACCAAAAAAAAAAAAAGTGGGGGGGGGGCTTTTGGAAATTTGAAATGTGATTGCAGCAATAAAAACTCGGCACAATATTTGAAAGATAATGTTGAGGATATTGCCTGGGAAGTAACGTAAAAAAGACAAAGAGATGAAAAATGGTAAAAAAAAATTTTTTTAATAATTGGAAGATTTGCTGGAGATCTAACGTACAACTAGCAGAGATTCCAGAGAGAAAACAAATTGTATCAATAAAAACTTAAAAGCTTTTATAGACTTGAGAGACTTAAGTCTCCAAATAAGAGTTCATACAAATCACCTAGCATAAAAGATATGAAATGAATGCCACCATGCTATTGTGCAAAAATAACAGTAGAAAGAAGACCCTAAAGGCTTTTGGAAGAATGGAACAGGTGTCAGCCAAAGGAACATGAATCACAACAGCACTGCCTGACAGGAGCTGTAGGACAGGGTCCTCATAATTCTAAAGGAAGGAGACTTGAATACCCAGCTAAGTTTGGGTCAAATGTGAAGGCAGAAGATTTTCAAATGTATAAGATTTCACACTTTTACCTCCTTTGCACCTCTAAGAAGAAGATCCCACACATGCAAGGGTTCAGAGTAAGAAAATCAAGATAACAGCACATTAGTAGAACAAGGCAGATGAGGGGAATAATTGATTACCTCAGTTGACATATAAAAAGACGTTTGACAAAGCCAAACATCTTTTCATGATAAAGGTACTCAGAAATCTTGTATTAGAAGAGAGCTTCCAAGCCAGGCATGATGGCACACAACTGTAATCCCAGCACTTGGGGGGCTGAGATAGGATGATTGCCACAAGTTTAAGATCAGCCTGGACTACATAAGTTCAAGGCCACTCTAAACTGCATAGCAAGACTGTCTTTGGGGAAAAAAAAAAAAAAAGGCAAAGTTCCTCCACCCAACAAAGAATATCTAACAAAAAGCCCACAGCTAGCATTTTAAAGATGATGAAAGATAACCCTCTCCCAAAAATCAGGAACAAGACAAGGATGTGTCCCCTCACCACTGCTGTCCAAGCTTGTACTGGAAGTAATTAGATAAGAAAAAAATAACAGGCATTTAAATTGGGAAGGAAGAAGTAAAATTGTATTCATATGAGCAGCTAAGATGACATGATCTTATATCTAAAAACTCTACAAGAAAGCTGCCAGAATAAATTTGCAGTATATAAGATCAGCATAGAAAAATCAGTTGTGTTTCTATAGACCTGCAGTGATCAATCCAAAAAAGGAAATTGGGTTGGCTAGTGAGCTCTCCATTACTGCTACAATTATACCACAGAAAAATAGGAAGAATTTTTTTTTTTTTGGTTTTTGTTTTTTGAGATAGAGCCTTGCTAAGTTGCCCCAGACCTTGAATTTTTCATCTTCCTGCCTCAGCCTCCTAAGTGCTGGGTTATAGACATGTGCCACCATGCTCAGCTCAGGGAAAAATATTTTTAAAAAACAGACAGCAGGGGCTGGGGATTTAGCTCAGCAGCATAAGCGCCTGCCTTGTAAGCACGTGGTAGTGAGTTCGATCCCTGGTACCAATAAAAAAAAAAAAGACAGCAGTGATTCATACTACAGTTATGAATTAATGACATTGAAAAGTGCTTAAAGTGGCCAATTTTATGTTATACATATTTACCACAATAAAACAAATTGTTAAAAATGAAGACATAAAAAAATCTGGGGAAGGTAGTAAGACCCTGTCTCAAAATTAAAAAAAAAAATAAAGAGTTGAGAATGTAGCTCAGTGTGTAGGCTCTGGATTCAACATACACATGTGTGCACACATGTGCATGCACACACACACACACACACACACACACACACACAGAAGAGGAAGGCAAAGGATGGCAGAAGGAGAGACAAGGGAATTTCCAAAGTGATGGAAAAGGAAGGGCCAGGCTGACAGCCAGGTGACAACAGGAAGATGAAAGGGTCCAGAAAGATTGGGTGAGACCCAAACAAACCAAAACTGATAGGTTAATATATTACAGGGAGTTACGTATAATAATATAATTATCAGTTACATATAAAATATACTATTGTCTCTAAAAATATTGAATATACAGTCACGTACCACATAATGACTTTCAGTTCATGATAGGCTGCATGTGGAATGTTGGGTCCCATAAAATTTAAACCACCCAGTGTCACAGAAGATATCTTAGTGTGAAAGTCCACTCACTGATGAAATCACTTGATGATGCATTCCTCAGAACACATCTCCGTTGTCCGTGCATAACTATGTATACTCTATATTCATGTGAAATTTCTTAAGCTGCCTAATGAAGCAATTATAAATTAACATCAGGAGAAATAGAAGTGTGTTTAGATGGGCAAGATCTGAATATTCACTCTTCACAGTCAGAAGGAAACCCTTTACCTGGGCAAGGAGATGTAGACCTGCAATCCCAGCACTTGAGAGCCTGAAGCAAGGGAATCACCATGAGTTCAAGGCCAGCCTAGAATACATACTGAAGTCAACACCAGGCTGAACTGCATAGTAAGACCTTGTCTCAAAAAACAAAAAGAAAAAAAAAATAGAAAAAAAGGAAGATCTTTGAAAATGTATTAAACCATAAGATGGAAAAAATAGTAGTATAAAGTTATTTAGACACAAGAAGATAAATACCAAGGAAAGATCTTTTTTTTAAAAGGTGAGGATAAAGAATCTTTTTCATTTTCTACCCAGTAGTCCTTTTTTTAACTTCATGCATTTTTCACGTCTAAAAACTTTTTTTTTCCCAAAAGAAAACTGGGGCCCATGTGTAAATCTGTTGGCACGAGGGTCCTGCTCCCAATGCTTATGAGTAACAGATTTGTCTATACCGACCCTGAGCCAGGTATGTATTTACTCTCCCTGTAGAGGAATCTGGGGGTAGGCGTGGAGGTAGAGGTGGAGGTGGAAGTGGGGCCGAAGGACAGAGAAATGGGCTGAGAAAGGTTGAATTGGAGGGAATATTCCTGGAGGGGGGCTGCTGCTTTCCATCCCTGAAACCATGGCTTAGATTTTCATACCCAAACAACAGAGTCCATACAGGGAGATTGGGAGGGCCTGGAAGAAGGAAGAGAAAAGAAGATGCACAGGAGAGATTTATGTCACCTCACAAGTGGCCTTGGCTGTTATTTACATATCACTGAGAAGGAAGGACAAGTTCAAGCGCTGCGAATAGCCGTGTCTGCTGGCAGAACTTTTTATAGAAATTTAGTAAATAGGTCAAAACTCACCCAGTACTCCCACTTTCAAAAGTTTGTATCCAACAAAAATATGAGCACAAGGCCACAGGCCATGTGAAAGCAGAGATGTTCTCTGCAGTGTTATTCAAAGAATCATGAAACAGGTACCTTTATTTTGTTCTGGCTTATTGGTGTATGTTAATATTACATAATGCTGGGGCTTGTTTCAGGAAGTTCATACATGCATTCAGTGTAGCTTACTCCATTTCAATACACTGCCCTCTTTTCCCTTTCCTTCTCCCTCCCCAAATGGGCACTTTCATGACATAAGAATAGAAAAATCGAAGCAGTGGAGTTGATCCTAGACTGTGTGGTGTGATGCTGTTGTTAAAAAATGTTGAGCTTTTAAACTAGGTGTGGTGGTTCACGCCTGCAATCCCAGCACTCCGAGGCTGACGCAGGACGATCATTGTGAGTTCGAGACCAGCCTGGGCTACAAAGTAAGCTGAGGGGCTGGGGATTTAGCTCAGTGGTTAAAGCACCTGCCTGGCAAGTGCAAAGTCATGAGTTTGATCCCTTGGTACCAAAACAAAAACAAAAAACAAAGTGAGCTCAAGGCCAGCCTGAACTGCATAGTAAGACTGTCTCAAAAAGACTGCCCTGCTACAAAAAAAAGTTGAATTTTTGTATTGCCATGGAAAGAAGTATGGGAGAAAAATGAACGGATTGCTGAATGATATGTATAGCATGACTTAATTTTCTGGAAAAAACAGTCTATCAATTAGGGCAAAGACCAACATCTGAAATGATGTCACTTTTTAGTTAACAACACTTACCTCTGGGAATGAGACTGAAGACCGGTCTGGAGGGGAAGCTTTTACTTTTTGTTTAACATTCATCTGTTTGCTGAAAATCTTAAGGGCTGGGTGTATAGCTCAGTGGTAGACACACTTGTCTAGTGTGTGCAAGGCCTCAAGGTTGATCCATAGCACATTAAAGGTGTACGGCGGGGGTGGGGGCTTCTTCTATATAGTTTATCCAATTAATAACCATTGTGTGGGTTTTTAACAGCCAGCTCTGGGAGTACAGGGTGGGAGGAGCTTGGAGGAGCAGCACAGTGAAAGGGGCAGGACCCAGGCTGTTTTCCTGATTTGCTCTGTGCATTTGGGCTGGCCACCTCCCCTCTTTGGGCTGAGGCCAGACATGTGCTGATGTGTGTGCTGGAGGTGAGGAGCATGGCCATGCAGGGCTGTGGAGTGTGTCAGAGCCGTCCATTTTTGAAACATTGAACCTAACTATGAAGTTGTTGGTATCCAAATGGAAAGGCAAGGGTAGAAGTGCAACGAAGTCTGACTTCAAGGAGTCCACTGCAGAGGGGCCGCTGAGCAGAGCTTTGCCCGTCTGTTCAATGGGCCCTCCCTTGCCCTGAGTTAAAACCTCGGGCCTGGGAAGCTTTGGAGCAACCACAAGAAAGCCTTCTTTTCCTGTGAGTAGGACTAGCCAAGTCGTGTTCCTGAGCATTGGTTCTCCAAAAGACAGAGCAGGCCCTGGATCTCATCTCAGCTTTGATTCTCCTGCAGGGCTGTGCCAAGGCAGGTAAGCTCTGGGCTCAGCACAAGCACAGGCCAAGGTGTCCAGTCAAGACCCCAGTCAAGACGGAATGCACTGCACATCTCTGGGAGGGTCACAGAAGGCTCAGCAGAGAGGCCGGTGGCCCCTCAGGGAAAGGGTGGAAGCAGGAGTTAGGTGAGAAGTCTTTTCATTGTCTCTTCTCCGGGCTTGGAGAGAAACAGAAGTTGAGCTGCTGGCTTTGGGGAAAAGTCAGCGTTTCAGCTGGACATCGGGAAGGGGGAAATCGCAGGGAATGGATATGTGACAGTGTTAAAAGGGACTTCAGAGACCCACCTTCAAGGCAGGCCACACAGCCATCCTAGTTCATCTGGGGCTCCAGGAGCTGAAATCACTTGCCCAAGGTCATACAGATTATGTTTAAAACTTATCCTTTTTTTTTTTTTTTTAAGCTGTAGCTTTTCAAAGCTCAGAGGGTACCCAGGGAAGGGCTGTCAAGCAGCCTATGGGTGCAGCCAGAATGGTCATTCAGTCCAGTGGTTAATTAGTAACCAGAAGGCCAGAAGGCAGCTCCCAGCTGACAGCACTAGGAGGTTAAACTCTAGCTGGTTTGAGAGTCAGGCGAGTGGGTGACAGGTCGCTCTTGCCAAGGAAGGTTGCTTGGCGAGTTAGGATTGAGTTCCTGGTCAGAAGGACCATGCAGAGAGAGAGGGCACAGGACCTGCACTGGGACCCAGAGTGACCAGGTGAGAGGCTCACCTGTGTGCAGGGCACCTACCTCTGGCCTGTCAGTCTGCTGAATGGACCAAAGAGTGACCCGACTAGCTTCCTTCCTACCTATTTCCTATCTTTCCTCCCTCATGCCTTCCTTTACTCCTTCCAAACTTCTCTCCTCTCTCCCTCTCTTTCTTCCTTTTTTCTTTCTTAATTTCTTTCTTCTTTCCCAACATCATTCCTCTTTCTTTTGTTTCCTCTACCAACCAACTGCCTAAATTTTTCTTCCCTACTAAATTACATCTTCACTTCCTCCCCACTTTTATTCCTTCCTTTTTTACATTTCTAACTCTCAGAATTCCAGGCCATAGTTTTTGGAGTCAGACTGGTTCATTCAGGGATTCAAATCCTACTTATATCATTTATTCTATCTCTCTCTTCTTTTTCTCCTCCTTCTCCTCTTCCTCCTCATTCTTGAGTGTGTGTGTGTGTGTGTGTGTGTGTTACTGGGGATTGAACTCAGGACCTCTTCCAAGTTAGGTACACACCCTTCACTGAGCTTTATCCCTAATCCTCTCTTTCTTAACTTTTGAAATGGAGGTCTTACCAAACTGTTCAGGCTGGCCTCAAACTTGTTATCCTTTTGCTTCAGTTTCCCAAATAGCTTGACTTAAACGGCTGATCTGTCCTGTCAAGTTGCTTCCTCTCTCCATGTCTATTTCGTTTTCCTTAACACAAGGATATGATACTTCCTAACTTGTGAGGTTGTGGGAAGAAAATAAAAACAAGCTGGCCCTTGAGCTAGTCAAGCAGGTAAACACTTGGATTACGGTGGAGCAGAGACAGATGTAGCAGCAGAGGCAGGTATGAGGACAGGGGTGTCTGGCAAGGCTTCTGAGGAAGGCAGATGAGGGCCTGGGGAAGGGTGAGCAAGCAGACCCGGTGATTTGAGGCGGTGTTGTAAGGAGGGAAAACTGCAGCCCAGGCTGATGGAAGCAGGTGCACAGAGCAAGGGGATGGGCAGGCAGACCTAGGCTGCAGTAAGACGGGAGGGACGGGCTCGAGGATTTTAGGAGGGGAATGGTCAACCCCCTCAGAACTCACAAGGGGCCACTGTAGGTCAAAGCATAGGAGAAGGATACTGATCAGGAAACCACAGGCCATGGTGCAAGAGAAAAGAGAGCCTTAGGCACTGAGAGCTACTCAGGTATGGAGATTATAATTAAGGTGATGGTGGGTAGCGGGGATATCAAAGCTCCCACCGGGACTTCATACTTAGATACTAACTGATCAGCAACCTCATAAGAAGCTTTACACAATAGCTCAATAAAAATAACTTAAGAATTTAGTGTCATGGCCTCTTGCCTTTTGTGTGTGTGTGTGTGTGTGTGTGTGTCTGTACATACAAATGTACATGTTTGTTTGCTTTTTACTTTTACAAAATTGATACCTCTAGTGCATCTTAAAACCTTTTTTTTTTTGGCTGATATTTTTTCGGATATATGTTTCTCTTTTGATTTGCATAGGCTAATATAGAGCTTTTGGTTGTATAATTTCCATTTTATGTGTGATTTATCAATTCATTTCTTGGTCTCACTAGTCAGATATGTTCTAAATACTTAAAATATTCCTGGCCCATTCGAAGTACTTGAGGATTCAATAGTGAAAAAGAAAAATCTTTATTCTTCCTGGCATTGATAATGTAGTTTGGGACAGAAAATAAAAACATTTAAATAGTGGCATGTGCCAGAGAGTGGTAAGTGCTCCAAAGTAAAGCATAGGGAGAAGAGAGAAGGGGTGAGAGAAGGTAAGTTATATGCATGTATAAAAATGTCACAAAGGGGCCAGGGATTTAGCTCAGCAGCATAAGTGCCTCCCTGGAAAGCACTAGGTCATGATTTTGATCCCTGGTACAAAAAAAAAAAAAAAAAAAAAAAAAAAGAAGGAAAATTTCACAAAGGGGCCAGTATTTTGTTCAATTAATATATGCTAGTAATTATAATTAAAAAAAGAAAAATTCAAAAAACAACTCTGCTAGAAAAAGAAATAGAGAAAGAAAAAGAAAATACACAGTAGAAAGGTGCCCTTTGCTTGCCCGGGATTGTACCGGGCTTTAGCACTGAGAACCCTGAGTCCCAAGCAAACCAGGAAAACTTGCCATCTATAATCAGCATGGGCCTCTTCAAGAGGTGACACCGAAGTGGAGATCATGCCAGGTTAGTGAAAACCAGCCATGGACAGGCCTAGGGAAGAGCTGAAAACCAGCCATGGACAGGCCTAGGGAAGAGCTTTGTAAGCAGAGGGAAAACACGCAGTACAAGTCAGAGGTGAGAGAGTGCTTTGTGTATGGAATGACAGCCAGAGCAAGCCAGGGGGCTAGGTAGGATGGGGCAAAGGGTGGGTGCCCTGGGGACAGTCACTTAGCATAATGTTCTCCAGGTTCATACCTGTTGCTACAATGATAAGTACGATGGAGTTTGAGCAATAAAAGCACATGATCTGATTTACATTTTGAAAGACTTTTGGTGGTGAAAGATTGTGTAGTATTAGGCAAGGAGCGAAGGGGTGAGTGAAGGCAGTGTGCAGAGAAGCTATTGAAGTAGCGATGGTAACTCAGGCACTGTGGCTATAGCGCTGGTGGTGAGCAGCAGTGGGCTTTGGAGATTCTAAATAATTATTTTGTTTTTAATCGACACATGAAAATTGTACGTATTTATAGTGTGATGTTTCACGAATGTATACATTGAATAGTATTCAAATCAAGATACTTTGCATACTCTTCACCTCAAACATGTATCAGTTCTTTGTGGGAAGAATATTCAAAATCTTCTCTACTAGTTATTTGGAAATATATACTGTAGTATCATTAAGGATAGTCACTTTACTCTACAATAGAAGACCAGGACTTCTTTCTCCTATCTGTAAGTTTTTACTTGTGAATCATTCTCCTTCTCTAACCCTTGCCTTCCTCAGTCTTTGGAGCCACTATTCTACTCTCCTGTGAGGTCAACTTTTTTAGATTCCACAAATGAGTGAGATCACACAGTATTTATCTTTTGTATTTCACTCAACATAATGTCCTCCAAGTTCATCCAAGTTTCAGCAAAGGCTTGGACTCCATCCTTTAATGCTGAGTAGTATTCCACTGTGTACATGTACCACAGTTGCTTTATCCATTCATCTACTGAGGGATACAAATTCCCTATCTTTACTATTAAGAACAATGCTGCAGTAAACACGGGAGTGCAAATTTCTCCTCAACATACTAGTTTTTCTTTTCTGGATAGATTTGAGTAATATTTCATGATGGAGTGACAGTGTGGTTTCAGAAATGAATTCCAAGTTATTAGCTTGAAGTTTTGAGTAGGTTATAGTGAGATGACTGAGGGAGGAGTAGACTGGGGCAGAGGCGTAGGAATAGGAGTCAATGTTAAGACATGTTAATGTCTTAACAATGTTAAGTCAATGTTTGGACATGTTAAGGCTGAGATGCTTCTAGATATATAGCAAATTGTCAGGAAGCAGATATGTAAGGCAAGAGCTCTAGAGAAAATCAGAACTAAAGAAATAAACCTGGGAACTGTCAAATATAGTTAGTTAAACCATAAAACTGGTTTTGATCCACTAATTAATAAGTACAGAGATCCAAGGATTGAACCAAGGCTGAAGGATGAAAAGGGGAGAGAAGCCAGCATAAGACATGGAGTAGGTAGGCAGTGGTACCTAGTGGGGCTCCCACAGCCAAATAGTAAAATGAGTGTGCCCGAGCCTTCACAGAGCTGGGCATGGTAGTGCATGCCTATAGCTCCAGCACTCTGGAAGCATGAGCCAGGAGGACTACAAGTTCAAACTCAGCTTGAACCAGTTTGTGACTTGTGAGACCCTGTCTCAAAACTTAAAAATAAGCCCAGGCATGGTGGCACATGCCCATGACCCCAGCACTGAGGAGGCTCAAGAGCGTCACTATCATGTGAGGCCTGCCTGAGCCACCTGGAATACATAATGAGACTCTATCTCCAAAAAAAAATTTTTTTAAATATAAAGTAAAATTTAAAAAGAGCTTGAAATGTAGCTCAGGTTCTGGGTTCAATCCCCAGAAACACACACACACAGACACACACACACACACACGGAGAAAAAAAGAAAGAATGATACAGAGATGTGGATGGAGTTTCTTCCTGGCTTTGGCACATGTAGGCCACCATCCACAGATGCACTGGAGTGTAGTGTTGGGATGGAGTCCTGCTTGGAATAGGCACAAAAGACAAAAATATAAGGAGTGGAGATGATGAATCCAGCCAACCCTTAAGGAGTTTAACTGAAAAAAACAGACACATGGGCAGCATCTCAGCGGAGCAACAAAGGTATAAGAGGAAAGGGGGAGCTCTCAGAGCCAGAGGGTGTTCTGAAGTGCCCTGTGGGGGAACATTGAGGTTATTATTACCGTGGTTACTTTACTCTTACAAGTAATGCCTGTTATTGAAAAGAAATGTCCTTGCTCTGGGTATGTGTTTTGTCAACATGACGTCTAGCACATCTGTGTACTAGTTCAACATTTCTGTTTTGTGGCAAGATGAAGGGCTTTGGTACTCTTTGTTCCATTTTTCTTGGACCAACACTTCCCAGTTCCCTGCATTTCAGAGCCTGCAGAGAGCTATAGTTTGTGGCCATGCAGAAAGTTCCAGAAGGTCCAGGGCTGTTGGACCCATCAACTCCTTCCTTCTCCTTCTTCCCTTCCTTCCTTCCTTCCTTCCTTCCTTCCTTCCTTCCTTCCTTCCTTCCTTCCTTCCCACCCCTCATAAGTATCTAGAGAGAGGAAAAGGCCCTGCACAGACACAATTCTTCATCAGAGAGCAAGGCCTTTGTGAGGCAAGATGCCCCATGGTGTCCCCTATAAAGCAAGAGAGCTGTGGGCCAACCAGGTCTGCCCCATGGGCAGTGGCCCAGAGCTCTTGAGTGGCCAACAGGGAAAATGCAAAGGGCCAAGTGCTCAGCAGTCAAAGACCAAGGCAGCTGACCTGAGTCCCATCTCTAGCTTTCTCTGAAATCCCTGCTGACTCTTGGGAATGGAGTGCTCTCAGCAGTCAGTGTTCAAGCCACAGTGACAGATGCTTCTGCCCCAGGGGCCCATGCAGCACCTGGGAAGTGTGTTCTTAGAGACAGCCCCCCTACATGTGTGCGCACATGAGCATACACATACAGGGAGATTTATTGCTGTACACCAGTGTGAACACAGACACACAAATGATGTGCCTATACAAACATGTTTGATTGTACAAACATGTACATATTAACACACACTCATCTGCAGACAGATACCCTGATATAAATATGCTAATATGTTTGAAATATGCCTGACACACACTATACACAGACACACTGAAAAACATCCACACCATACACATGGAGAAGCACAATGATGCATAGACACTTGCAGACATAAATGGATGAAATACAGGGCCACACTGAAATAAATCTGTGTACAAAATGCTTGCATACACACACAACACACACCCTGACCCACATGATCACACTCATTCCAGCAAACCCTAGGGTCTAGGCTCTCCTGAGTTGTTACCCCACTCTTTCATTTTCCCAGGGGGCAATGGTGTCTCCAAGGAAACAGAGGTCTCCTGTCCCATCTTAAGCTCTGCTGGATCCTGTGTGACATCAGCCAGCCCCTTCGCCACAGTCACCACCACTGGGAGCTGTGAGCTCTGTGCTGGGCCGGGCCAGCACCAGGCACTGACACTTCAGCTGTTGTTGGGAGAACAGAGAGAGGCTCTTGTCTGCTGCCTGTCCTTGGCTCCACTGCTGGGTTCCCTGGAGGCTTTTCCACAGGCTGCACAGGTATGTGGGGTCAGTAAGGTCTGTGCCAAGTGCAGGAGCCATCAGAGTCAGCCCTGGGGATGGGGGGGGGTGTGTACCGGCTGCCCGTGGGAGCCCACCCAGCCATGCTCCCTCCTCTGCATTTCTGCAGCTTGCTTTCTTGGGACCTGGCAGGGCTGGGCCTCTCAGCAGAGTCTGGCTGCAGGATTCCCTCCTTTCACCTGTGGTCACTTTCCTAGCTGCGGAGAAGGCATAGCATGGCCTTGTAACAATTTGTGATATCTGCTCAGAGAGGCCAGACTGCTGCCCAGGGCCAAAAGTGGGCCAAAGTGTGTTGGGTTGCACAATTTCCAGCAGTTCTGTGAGCAACTGGGATCTTGGGTGAAATCTTGACTCTTAGCCTTGATCTTCCAAGTGGGAAGTTGGAAGGGGTTGTGAGGTCCTGAGTATCCTTAACCAGGGCCCGGACACCCTGGCTTCTTCCATATCACAGCACAAGGGCAGGGGAAACACAGCACTGTTGTCACTCCCTCTGCTGCCTGACCTCAGATAGACACTGGCCAATCTTGGGGCTCTCTTTGGCTCCAGTCCAGGACCTGGATCAGCTGCTGTTTTTGGACACTGAGTAGAAGTCCTTGTGGTAAAATTACAGTCAACATGGAGCTCAGCCTGGGACGGCCCACAGGAATTGGGGATGGCTAACAGCCTGTAGGGGAGTCGGGATTACAGCCTGCCCCTCACAACCAGAACCCTAGAAAGCACTTTTCTAGGCCTCCGGTGCCTGCCTGTGACATGGAAGAATGGCTTCAGATTTTAGGCCTGCAAGGCTCCTTCCTGCCCTGGTTAATGGAGCTACTGTGGCTCACAGGGATCTTACTGCCCTGGCTGAACCCAGCCCTTGGAAAGCTAGCCTGGGACAGGCTGTCCCTGACTCCTGCTCCATCCCTCCTGAGATGTTTAGTGATAAAGGCTGGGTCCAGGGGCCTCCACTTCTTGTCCTCTCTGTGCAGGGGTTGTGAACCTGTGGGAGTTCAGGGTTGGGGAGGCAGGAGAGGACTGCTATGTCTGAATCACTGGAAGAGGTCTCTCTCTCACCTCTTCTCCCTCTACTCCCAGAGTCCATCCAAGCGCGACTACAGAATGGCATCCAGCCCAGCTGAGATCCCCAGCCCACAGGTGAGTAGTTCCTGGTCTCCCATCCGGCACTGGGGGCCTCACTTTTCTTCCAAGGCTAAGCAGATTTGAAGGGACACTGGCCAGTCCCATAGGCTGTTCTAGACCAGGACTGGAAGGCAACAGAGATCACAGTGGCTCACAGAGGTGGGCCATTTAGAGAGTAAATTGAGGAGAGACTTGAATGAGGGCTTCAAGAAGTAGAGGGGATGGAAAAGTTGTGGAACTTGTTGTGAAGATGGATGAGATGTTGGAGAAGAGACCAGGCCTGGGCTGGGGAAAGAGAGGGGGCCTATTAATCACCTCTTTTTAAAAAATGTCTTCAGCCTTCCAGGGCCAATGGGAACATCAACCTGGGGCCTTCAGCCAACCCAAAGTGAGTTCTGGTTTGTCAAGTGACTTTCCTGCCTGGCTTCCCTCCAAGCTAGCTCTCCTTGCCTTGAGAACACAATCCAAAGTCTCTGGGATAGTGGTTAAGTCCCTCCGTCAATTGGGCTCAGAGCCCTCCCCCAGCTTCATCATCCGCTAATTCTCCAGCCACTGCTCATGCTGAGCCTTTTGCCTGGAACACTCTCTCCCAAGAACTGCATTTTTAGCAACTCCCCAGTCACAGGCCATTCTCAGGATCAGGAGAGGCCACTCCCTGCTTTCTATGCTGTGGGCTGTTTTTCTCTCCTTGCCGGTTAACTATGAGCTCCCGGAGGGGAAAGGCAAGTCTTACAATCCTCTCTTGGCTGGGAGGATGAGTCCTTCAGGGTCATGGATATGTGGCCCCTTGAAGGCTGCCTGCATTTTCCAATCCCAAAGTTAAAAAGAATCCTAGATTTATTCTCAGGAGCCTGGAAATGCTGATCCATGTTCTTCTCTCTTCCCCCAGTGCCTGTCCCACAGACTTCGACTTCCTCAAAGTCATTGGTAAAGGGAACTATGGGAAGGTGAGTGGAGAGGAGAGAGTAGGTTTGCCCTGCTCCAGACTCCTCTGCCCCCTCATACCACTTGCATGAGTAAATCAAGAGCTCACATTCCTGCATAACGGAAGTAGTCTTCCATAGGGTCTTGCCTTTGTGCTCTGCTCAGGTCCTGTTGGCCAAGCGCAAGTCTGATGGGACCTTCTATGCAGTGAAGGTGCTGCAGAAAAAGTCCATCTTAAAGAACAAAGAGGTAACAGAACTCAGGCACAGGCACTTCCTCTCCTCCAAAAAGCTCTCCGACCCTGTGTGACTTCCAGAAATGGACCCAGCTCTAAGAGGCCCACAGAGCTGGGTGCAGAAGTGGCCACAGCAAGGGGTCCAGTGAGTATGCAGGAGGCTGTCCCTTCTCAAGGGAAGAAACCCAGTGCCTCATCTAGAGGGCCTCTGCCTTTCTGTGGGAAATACAGTCTGCATGAAGCACATGTTTTCTGTCCTGTCAAGGTGCCAGGCTCCCCACCTGCACACTTTGAACTCTCCAAATGCCCTTCAAGCCAAGGCCAGCTGGATTTCTAGATGCCTCCACCTAGGAATCTCTTTAACATCCAACCCCAGCCAACCCCATTAGGACTGAAGGTCAAGTCAAAGGACTTAGGAGAGTAATTAAAGCTAATGAGAACATCATGAGGGGAGGAGGCGAGGTCTTTCTGAAGGAAGTGGTCTTGTAGTTGGCCTTGACAGTAGCATTCCAGTGGACGAAGAGGAGGGTGGGGAGGATGCCCAAGCAGGAAAATAGCATGAACAAAAGCATGAATATGGATAGCATATGGCTCTTTTTATTCCTCATTTATTTATTTATTTTTGACTCATTTATAGAATCAAATTTGCTTTGATGGTCCCCTTGGGAGCAGGAATCTCTGATCCAGGGGCTGAAACTATACTGACAAGGAGTAGCTGGGGATGAGTCTGACCACTCTGGCCCCTGAATGCTAGCAAGGAGTTTGGACTTGGCTTTGAGGGTAAAAGGGAACCATTATGGGTGCTTAAGCAGGGGGATGAGAAAGTCCTTGGCAGGGCGACCCCTGGGCATGTGGGGTTGTCCTGAGATGAAAGGGGCTGTGGTCAGCTGTGACATGGTCCCGTCTGTGTGACTCTACAGCAGAGCCACATCATGGCAGAGCGTAATGTGCTGCTGAAGAACGTGCAGCATCCATTCCTCGTGGGCCTGCGCTACTCTTTCCAGACCCCTGAGAAGCTCTACTTTGTGCTTGACTATGTCAATGGAGGGGAGGTGAGTGGGCTTGCAGGGAGGCTCCCCTGGGCTGGCTGCTGGCTGGGAGCTAGCTGTCCATCCCACATGCCCACTATGAGCCAGGTCTGGAATGATCTCACTGAGTTCTTAGAACAGATGCACTTTGTAGATAAAGCAATCGAGGCTCAGGGAGGTAACTCATTTTCTCAAGGTCACCTGGTCCACATCAGGATTTGAGTGTAGGTCTGTCTCACACCCAGCCATAAGGTTTTCCTGCCTTTCCCATGTGAAGCTTCCCACAGACTCACTTTAATCAATCTGGGAGAGGTTAATGGTAAGAAGAGCTTTATGGTCAAGATTTCCAATGCCCCAATTTTACACCATAGGCCATAGAGTAAAGGACATTCTGTTGTTATTGTAAACCTGAGCCACCTGGTGACCCAGAAGTAGCGGGGACAATCTGGGCTCTCTTTTTGGACTTCATTCTGTCTCACTGGGCAAGACGACAACATGTAATAGGACTCCCCCTCAGTAAGCCCAGAATTAACCTGTATAACTGAATACCTGTCAGTCTGATGCCAAGAGGGGAATCTTTGTCCTGTGTGCCTAAGAGAAGGCCCTTGAATGATGATAGATCGAGATTGGCCCATGGTGAGAGGTAATCTGGGCTCACTGTGACAGCCTGCATTGATTAGTTTTCTCATTGCTGGCACAAAATACCTAACATTCACAATTTAAAGGAGAAGTGGTTTATTTTGGCTCAAAATTTCAGAGGGTTCAGCCCATGGTAGGCAGGATTGAAGACAGAAACATCCTGGCAGAAAGGCATGGTAGAGAAAAACCACTCCCTTTATGGCTTCCAGAAAGCACCACAGAAGAAAGAGCTAGGAACCAGATATGTTTGGCAGTATCATGCCTCTATAATTCACCCAGATATACCTAGAAGTCTGCTTTACTAGTCCACTGGGCATCTCTTAATCCAGTCAAGTTGATGATCAGGATAAATGGCCACACAGCAGTAATCACTGTATCTCTTGAATTGGAAGAAAGATCACCTTTGAGCCACCTAGTTTCAAATCTCATCTCTGCCAATTGTAAGCCCCATGATCTTTGGCAAGTCAAATAACTGTTCTGAACACCCAGTTCCCTCTTACACAAAAGCAGCATTATGCTCGATGCTTTGAGGGTTGTCATGAGGACTGAACAAGATAAGAGATACGAAATGGAAGTTGACTTGGAGCCTGGAACACAGGAGGTGCTTAATCAATGTTAATTAGTTTTTCTTTCCGCTGATACCTTGGACATGTTGACTGATCTGTGGGATAGAACCAGCATGCCCTCTTTGGTCTGCAACTCACATTGGGGTGACTGGGCCATTGGTACAATGGTAGAGTCACATGGGCTCCTGCTTTGTACTCTGGAAGCTGGAACCAAGTAACCTCTCACATGCCTCCTCCCCTAGCTTTTCTTCCACCTGCAGCGGGAGCGCAGGTTCCTGGAGCCCCGGGCCCGGTTTTATGCCGCTGAAGTGGCCAGTGCCATTGGCTACCTGCATTCCCTCAACATCATTTACAGGTAAGGTCTATCAGTAGTTCAAAGCCAGGCCCCGCTTCAAAAGCCTGAGGTTGTGTGGACACCTAACAAAATCTTGGTGAGCCTGGATTTTTGTCTGAGAGGGGGTCAGCAGCTGGGATAGGGTTGGGGCATCCTCTTTCCTGCAGGCAAGTACCCAGTCTCCCTCTGAGAGTCTCCATGACTAGTCCTTCCACCTGGACCCTGGGTCCCCAACTCTCACTAAATGGCTGAGACTCCACCAGGCTATTTTCTCTTATTTTGTGCAGGGACCTGAAGCCAGAGAACATTCTCTTGGACTGCCAGGTTAGTGTGTGTGTGTGTGTGTGTGTGTATGTCTAGGCATGGTTGCAGTGTGTCTGTAAGTACATATATGTAAGCATTGTACATGCATCCACATGGGTAGAGGATACATTTCTATATGTGCGCATGTGCACATACATATGTATGTGTGTTATATATACGCATATGTATATATAAATATACAGATATGTATGTTATATATAGGGAGACTATGCATACATATATATGTATGTATGTGTGTATGTTTAAGATGGGGTGTTAGGGATGGAGCCAGGTAGAGGCTAGTGGATTTTGTAGTCCTTTTTTTGGGGGCCAAGGTTCCCTGGAAACAGACTTTGAGATGGAGAAGTGCAGTTTATTGGGGAGCACTGTCAGCTTTAAAGGGGTTGAATAATATGAACCTGGGCAGAGGAGCAGCTCAGCTAATCGAACCTGGTGGGGGCCCAAGCTGGGATCACTCTTGAGGATCTTTCCTTTAGGATCTTTGATGCAAAGAGACCAGGCCATTTGCTTCTGTATGGACTGGTCACTGGGTGTGGACTGCTCATAGGGAGAGGCAATGTCCCAGCACTGGAGAATGGGAATTGGAACTCTAGTAGAGGGGTCTGGGCAGAGCCCTGCGGTATCCACCCACTCTGCTCACCTGCCCAGGTACCACAGGTGTGGCTGCTTTCTGAGCCCCAGAATTCTGTGAAGGAGATTGCTTCCAGAAGGTGCCACTGTTGTAGGCTTGAGTCTTAGTCAGTGATGAGCTTGGGAAGACAGTGGAATGCCACATCCTTACCTTGTGCCCTTTGGTACTTGTGACATCTAGTCTAGGAGTCTGCAGAGCCTGCAGTCTCCATGTGAGTATTAGACCCCACAGCCACTGCGCTGGGCGTGACGTGGGATTCAAGTTAGACCTGGCCACATCCCTAAGGCCACCCTCCTGCCCATGTTTCTTGTCCTCAGGGACATGTGGTGCTGACAGATTTTGGCCTTTGCAAGGAAGGTGTAGAGCCTGAGGAGACCACATCCACATTCTGCGGCACCCCTGAGGTAAGTGTCAGTGTCCTAGGAGAGGGCAGGCTATGAATCGCTGAAGCCACAGCTTCTGAATACAGCCATCAACACTCACCCAAGAGGTCTTACTCCCTCCACCCCAGGACTTCCTCTGGGCCATTTTCGCAGCGAGCCTTTGGTTCCTCTGTGACAAGGCCACCAGCTCTTGAGGTAGCTGGGTCCCTGATGGCCATGACAAGGTGCTGTGGCAGTGCGGCCCAATAGAAAGACATGCAAACCACATACACGGTTTTAAAAGCATCTAGCAACCACATTTGTAAAGTAAAAGACAGGGCCGGAGTGTGGCTCATTAGCAGAACATTTGCCTAGCATGTGTGAGGCTCAAATTCTACCCCAAGTACCAGCCCCACCCCCACCCCCCACGCCAAAAAGTAAAGAAACAGGTGAAATTAATTTTAACAATCTATTGTTTGACCCAAAATTCTCATTTTAATGTATAATCAATATAAAAACTGTTGAAATACCGGATTTTTTCTAAGTCTTTGAAACCTAGTATGTATTTCACATTTAGTCTCATATTTAGTAGCCACATGTGGCTGGTGGTCACTGTATAGGACAGATTTGTGAATGTTAAACACAGGTTCACTTCCCTCTTCCCCAGACAAGAGCCCAGAGGGTTAAAATGTGTGAGCCTCAGCAGTAATTTCAGCATCTGTTGTATGCTGCTGAGGGCTCTCTACAGCCTTGAGGTTACAGCCTTTTCTTGAACTCCTACTAGTCTTGGACTTTGAGATCAAAAGGGATCCCAGTGGCTTGGACAGGGCCCAGGGTAGGGGCTACAAAGCTAGGCAGCTCCTTTTCACCTGACCAAGGGCAAGATTGGAGTTGCTCTGCTTTCTCCATATGCCTGAAAGGCAGGGCTTGGAATCTCAGATGTTCCTCCTCCATCTAGTGCTGTGATAGCTGACGAACAGGTGACCTCCCTGAGCAGGAGCTACTGTCTGTGTTTGTGTCTGGGAATGTTCATTGGATGAAACTGGCCCTCCAAAGCTTAACAGCTGAGCCACCCCTTACCAGGAAACTGCCAGAAGGCTTCCACTCTACGCAGACTAATTAGGAAAAGCACTTCTCTAAGCAAAAATAAAGTTGCCAAATGTACTTCTGAACTAGTTATGGCTTGGTGAATGGGTCAGAACCAGGACTGCATCCCCTTTACCTCTTTGGCTGGTGAAATGTCTATGTTGCCAGGTGCAATGGCTCATGTCTGTAATTCCAGCACTCCGGAGGCTGCAACAGGAAGGTCCAGGGAGTACTCTCACAATGCAGTGGGGAGGCTACAGGACAATGCCTAAGGAATGTGGCCCATGCTCATACTTGAAACCCTAGTGACAGAGGCCTCAGGAAACCATGAGTTTGAGGCCAGTCTGGGCTATGGAGTTCAAGGCCAGCCTGTGCTACATAGGAAGACCCTCTCTTCAAAACAAATAAACAAACAAACCTCTATGTGAAACAAAGCATGTTCAACTATACAGGGCAGTCCTGACTGATCTCTGTGTCACTAGAACATGTCAAAGGACCCTGCAAAAAATTAGGTCCTTGGGAAATAGAAGCTGAATGAGCACATGTCCAACTACATGAATATCCTAGTAGGATCAATCCCTGCTGATGTTCTTTAAGTGCTTTGTTTACACATATAGAAATTGGATCTTTTCAAATAAGTGTGTTTCAAACAAGTATGTTTCCCCAACAGTATTTGGCTCCTGAAGTGCTTCGTAAAGAGCCTTATGACCGGGCAGTGGACTGGTGGTGTTTAGGAGCAGTTGTCTATGAGATGCTGCATGGCCTGGTGAGTGGGATGCTGCTGGCTACACAGGACCTCTGGAGCTGGGGACAGCTGAAGATGGGTCTCTCCAAGCTCTGTGCAGGGAAAGAAATGAGCCATCTTGCCCTTGGTGCAGAAAGATGATGCCAATGTGACTATGAGTATCCTATCTATTTTTTCACAGTTAGTTTAGCACTTCACACTTTATAACACACCATTTACCTTAGGGACCTCAAAGCAGCCTTTGGAGGCTAGCACTGAAGAATATAGAATAGCTTTTGTTTTGCTGAGTGGGATACTGAGGCCAGGAAAGGTCACAGTGCCAAGAGGTGAGGAGCCCATCCTGGATGACCTGCATAGGTGGACACCTGTGTGGAGCCCAGGGCAGGCTCCTCTCTGGGGGTTCCCCAGCGTGGCATGGTGCGGGGCAAGGACTAGACAATGAGAGCTCAGGAGAAAGGCCGCCATGTAGAGGAGCAGAAGAGCAACAGGAAAGAAAATTGGACCCTAGGTTCGGCTTGGGCCTGGTTCTCTTCCCTACTTGCTGTGTGGTTTAGCTCCCCAGAGCTTTGTTTTCTCATCCGAAAAACTGCAGCCTCACTAAGGATGGTTATGAACTGGGCTGAAATCGTGAAATCAAGTATGAACTTGAGGCATAAGCTGGATAAAGAGAGCTGGGAAAGGGGAGTCTCCCGTCCTTAGGTAGAGCTTTCTGGACTTCCTGGCAATCCTCTCCCCTGTGCTGGAATCCCCGAGCTGCTGACTCTCCCGATGTGCTACTGCAGGAGACATAGGCCTAGCTGAATCCTCCACCCTACTCACCGGGGTCCTGTTTCTGTGCCCTACGGGTGATCTTATGGCTTCTCTCCCTCTCTCACCAGCCACCCTTCTACAGCCGAGACGTTGCCCAGATGTACGAGAACATTCTGCACCAGCCGCTACGGATCCCCGGGGGCCAGACAGTGGCTGCCTGTGACCTCCTACAAGGCCTTCTCCACAAGGACCAGCGGCAGCGACTTGGTTCCAAGGCAGACTTTGTAGGTGACCTGCCAGTACAGCATGGGCCACCCTGGGGCTCCCGGCTTCCTGCAGAGGTAGCACAGGAGCGCGTCAATACACCTCCTACTGCCGGCTAAAACCAGGCGTCACTAACTTGCTCAACTGGAAATTCACTACTGCTGCTAGCCAACTACTTTCTTTTCTTCAGTTCTTTTAGTCAATCAGTCTTTACTGAACACCTACTGTGTGTCAGGCACATAGGGTGAGTTAGATACTAGAGACTTAACAGACTGGGTCTCTGCCCTTATTTGGCTTAGGTATAGGAAGAGGCTGACAAAAAAGACAAAAATTATAAACAATTATCACAAAGTAACAAATGTCAGGAAAGAAATGAACACTGAACAGAAAGAAACAATAATGGAAATGGGAAGATTCTCCCTGGAATGACCAGTAGGTCCTCTCTGAGAAGGTTACAGTGAAGCTGGGACTTGAAAGATGAGCAAGAGCCATGCACAGGCCTGAGTAATGGCACCCCAGGCACAGGCATGTGCAAAAGTCCTGTGGTGGGAAAAGGAGGACAGTAGTAAGCTTTGTGTGTTCTGACCTAAGTTTCCTCTGGCTTCTGTGCAGAGATCAGAGTGGACTTCCTTTATACAAATATCTGAACAATTCTTGCAAGAGCCTAGGCTGGGCACTTGAAATATAAAGTTGTTATTCTCTTAAGAAGGTCTGATTCTTTTTTATTAAAGTAGAACTTAAAAAAATAAAGTAGCACTTGAAAAATAATCTTACAGCCAGGTGTGGTGGCGCATGCCTAGAATCCCAGTGCTTGGGAAGCTGAGGCAGGAGGATTGCCTTGAGTTTGAGGCCAGCCTGAACTACATAGTGAGACCCTGTCTCAAAAAATAGAAACAAACAAACAAAAAAAACTTACATTCAACATAAGATCATCCAGGGGTTACATGGCTGTAGTCCCAGAACTCTGGGAAGCTGAAGCAAGAAGATCTCAGGTTAAACCCAGTCTGGGCAATTTAGCAGCTTAACAAGACCCTGTCTCAAAAAGGATGACTGGCAATATAGCTCAGTGCTAAGGATCTAGGTTCAATCCCTACTACTACATTAAAAAAAGAGTAAAAGAAAAGAAAACTTAAGATCATTTGGCTTTACAAATTTACTTTGCCCACTCAGCTCCTGAGTTACCGATTTCCTTGGTATTCTGGAGATATTTTGGACTTGGCTTTTTAACTCACCCAGGTAGTAGTTCTAGCACAGGAAGTCAAGAAGAAATCAGTATTAATGCTGATTTTGACTAAGAAAGAAGCGATAGATCATGCCCAGGGCTGAATCCTAATTCCTAGGTCTCTGAGAGTCTGCAGCTTTTCTCAGGGTATTATTTCTCAGGCCTTCCTTAATGAGGTGATTTGGTCAATTTCTCTAGAATTCTCTGGTGTTTTGTTTTGTTTGTTTTTTGAGACAAGATCTTGCTCTGTACTTCTGGTTGGCCTTGAACTATGTAGCCCAGGTTGACCTCAAATGTGCAGCAAGCAATCTTCCTGCCTCAGCCTCTCGAGAACTAGGGTTATAGGCATGTACCACCATGCCTGGCTCATGGATTGCATTCCAGAAGACTCAAGATGCACTGGTGGAGAGTGGGGTGAAGCTCCTCCCAGAACTCTTCCTTCACCCCTCTTGGAACTGTTTCCAAAGTGTTATTCATTGGCCTTAGACCTTAGTACAGCTTACATTGGGAGCTCAGTCTAGTTGTGGAATAAACCAGTGCTGGCACAAAGGTTTGGCTTCTGGGTAGCACACAGGTGAGAGGCCTGGCTGCAGAATGTTGTCTTGTCCTGTGAAACCAGCAAAAACTACAAGGGACTATCTAGGTGACAGCCAGTTGGCTGGTAGTGTCAGGCCTCTGGAGGTGAGGGACAGGGGGAGCACAGATGGGGACAGTGATTTCTGATTGGCACCTTCTTCCTGCAGCTCGAGATAAAGAACCACGTCTTCTTCAGCCCCATAAACTGGGATGACTTATACCACAAGAGACTGACTCCACCCTTCAACCCAAATGTGGTAAGGGGCCCTAGAATTCTAGATGTTTGATTCTGGATTCCCAGGCTGGTGGGAGCTTGGAGGGAATCTGGGCCAACTCTCATTATACAGTGGGGGAAACCGGACTAAGAGTCTCCATGATTTGTCCACAGCCACTGAGTCAGAGGCTTACTCAGCCCTGAGTCCCTCTCTCATCGTTAGTACCATAACCCTGGTGGCAGAGCCCTTCATGGATTTTACAGAGCTCTGTGTCACATAGCACTCCCAGACAGAGGCACCTCCTATAGAGATATTTTCAGACTTTTCCTGATAATAAAACGACATGCATCCCTTGTACAGTGTATGAAACAGAGAACAACAATAAGGAAATGTTTAGTATGTCATTACCTAAGGGAAACCACCTGGTGACTTCCTTCCAGTCTTTCTTTCTATTCAGGGGATGCTCAAATCCCTTATGTCAAATGGCATGGTATTTGCATACAACCTATGTATATCTTTCCATATACCTTAAGTCACTTCTATATTGTAATCCTTCCATCTTTTCTTCTCTTCCTTGCTCTCTCCCCTCCCTTTCCCAGTCCCCTAGGAATTGAACCAAGGGCCTTCACACTGACCTATTTCCCTGGATCTTACAAAGTATTTTTATTTCTCTATGTGTTTTTGAGCACCAGAAGCACTCCCCACATACACCCTTTTCATTTTTGCAGAACATGCTGGAGGCTGAACTCAGGGAGTACTGAATTACATCCTCAGGCCTTTTAGTTTTAGCTTTGAGACAGGGTCTTGCTAAACTACCCAGGCTGACCTCAAACTTGTGATCCTCCTCCCCTAGACTCCCAAGTACTTGGGATTCCAGGAATGTGACACTGAGCTTTGTGGAGCACCAGAGTCCTGATGACAGTTGTCAGACAGAATGCTTCACTCCAGACATCTAAACAGTTTCTTCTTCTGGAATTTTATTTTATTTTATTTTATTTTACTTTGTGGTGCTGGGGATCAATCCCAGGGGCTTGCAAGTGCTACATAAACACTACCACTAAGCTATGTCCTGGCCCTTTTTTCTTAGGAATTTAAAAGGCAGTGAGAATAATGTCAAACATACAGCCTAGAGAATGTACAGAATATACAGAATCCCAGGAAAAAGAATATACAGAATCCTAGGAAAGGGGGCTTGGGGTATGGCTCAGTGGTAGAGCATGTGCCTGGCAGGTGTGCAGCCCTGAGTTCCATCCCCAGCATTACACACACTCCTATGAAGGTGGCATTATAATATAGCAGTACATTGATTTCAGAGTGAGACATATTGGGCATGGAATTCTGGTTCTGCTGCCTACCACTTGTTGGACCTTGAGTAAGTTTCTTTAGTGTCAAATTCTATTTTTTTTATTCAAACAAACAAAAACAGAAAATAGCTGCTTGTCTAGGGCAACACATCTAACAATGCCCAGGGCTAGGACCAGGATTCACATTCTGGTCCTGGAACTTTGCACCCCAGATTACACCCCGGGCCCTGTGACCTTTTTGAGAAACTGGAGTCAGTCAGGGCATGTTTGGTTCCACAGCCCAAGAACTACATGCTAAAGCCATCCTGCAGACCCTTCCACTTGCTCATCTGCTTCCATTCTAAAACTCACAGGACAATGTCATCTCCCTAGACTTTGTCTGCTCTGCAAAAAGACTGTATTGATTAGTCTTGCTTCATAAAAAGTCCTCCCAATACCAGGTAGCCCCCCAAAAGAGTTCTTTATCTTGTTCAGAGTTTGTGCGTCAGCTGGGTGGTTTTCTGTCAGGCCAGTCAATTAAAAAAAAAACTTTTATCAGTACATATTTGCAATACATAATGATTACACTCACTCTAGGACATTGGTACATGAACATAACACATTTCAGGGCCAAAAATAGACCTCAGTGACACAGTGCCTGCCTGGCAAGTGCAAAGTCCTGAGTTTGATTCCTGGTATGGAAACAAACAAACAAGCAAGCAAGCAAACAAACAGAAAAACACACTTCAATTCCCTTCTCCCTAAGCCACCCCTTTTATTTTTCCAGCACCAGATTCATTTATTTATAAGACCTTATAAAGTTAATTATCATATATACAGATTAAAAATAAGACATAGTTTGAAGAACATGTAAAACAGGTAAGACAATTGTAGTAAGTGAAAGCACACAGATAAATTGTCTGCCCTGATTACTAATTAATTTTTTTCTTTTTCTTTTTCCTTACGTCACTTAACATTATGACCTCAAGGTACATCCATGTTCTGATGAATGACTTAAGTTTATCCTTTTATGGCAGAGTAGTACTGCATTGTATATAAACACATTTTTAATTCATTCATCTGTCAATGGACATACAGGCTATTTTCAAAATTTAGCTAATATGAGTTGTGCCACTATAATAATGGGTATGCATACATCACTTTGGTATGGTCTTTAACTCTTTTGGGAAGATACTTAGAAGAGGAAGTGATATTTCTACTTAAATTTTTTGAGGAATCTCCAAACTGATTTCCATAGTGGTTGTATCTGTTCACAGTTCCACCAACAGTGAGGAAGGGTTCCTTTTTCTCCCACAGCCTTGCCAGAATTTGTTATTGGTTCATTTCTTGATGACAGCCATTTTTTCTGGAATAAGATGGAATCTCAGTGTTGTTTTAATTTGCATTTCTCATATGGCAATATTGAACATTTTTTGTGTTTATTGGCCATTTGTATGTCATCTGAGAAACATCTATTCATTTCAGATGCCCATTTTTAGATTGGGTCTTTAGATTTGGGGAGCCTTTTTTTGAGCTCCTTATATATTCTACATATTAGTCCTCTGTCTGAGGAGGAACTCCTCAGAGTGCAAAAAAATTTCTGCATTCTGTAGGTTGTCGCTTTCCCCTAATGGTTTCCTTTCCTGTGCAGAGTCCAGCTGTTTTCTCCAGAGCTATCTCAGGTCTGTGGTCAGCCAGCCACTGATGATCCAGAACTGCTTCACTCACATGGCAGACAGCCAGATAACCAGGGTTCCCCTTCCTGAGGCATCTCACCCTCCAGCAGGCTGGTCTGGGTTTGTTTACAACATGGCCTCAGGGTTCCAGGCACAGCAAAAGAGACAATTTCCAATGTGCATTTTTCAAGCCCATGGGCTGGGGCTGTGCCATGGTGATATAGCCTTGCCTAGCTTGAATCTCATTTGTCAATTTCCCTTTGGCCTAAGTCACACTGCTAAACCACATTAAAAAGATGGAGAGACACTCCACCTCTGGATGGAAATGAGGAATCTGTGATCGCTTTTTCAATCTCCCACACAGTTCTTCCTCCAAATTAGCTAATGCAGCACCGGTCTCTATCACATTATCCTATTGAATTAACCGTCCTGTTGCTGAGACACAATATTCAACACCCACAATATAAAGGAGGGAAAGTTTAGTATATGGTAGCTCATGGTTTCAGGAGATTCAGTACATGGTTGGCAGGCTCCAAAGCAAAAACCTCATGGCAGGGAGAGCAGAAATACTTAGCTCCTGGCAGCTGGGAAGCAAAACAAAGGAATAATGCTTGAGAGGAATGGGCTAGGGACCATATGAAATACCCAAAGTCATTCCTCTATGACCTACCCAGACACACTTGGGACAGTGCTTACTAATCTAGTGTGTGTGTGTGTGTGTGTGTGTGTGTGTAATCAAATTCAGGACCCTGCATTTGCCAGGCAGGTACTTACATCACTGAACTATATCCCTATTCCTAGGTGTTTCTTAATCCAATGAAGCTGACAAATCAGAATAGTCACACCTATTTTATTTTCTTCATCTAGACAGTGATAGTGAACCTTTTAGAACTTTCAATGATAATAGTCTACTGTAGCATGCGTGCCATAAGTTCACCACCACTGTTCTAGGATCTATAAATACCCTAAATTATTTACTTGAATATGTGCTAGTTATCAATCTTACTGCCACTTACATAAGTGTGAGCTCCTTCAAAGCAGAAGCTTTTTTTTTCTCCTATATTCCCAGTGCCATGAACAGTGCCTGCTAAGCAGTCAGGAAGTATATGCTGACCAAGGGTTGGTGTGGAGCAGGCAAGGAGCAGGATGTTAGAGGAATCATGACAGAAAATGACTGATGTAAATGCATGGGAAAGTGAGAGTTAAGTATGGATGACCAGGAGGCACTCAGGACAGCCCAACATCTGTGTCCTCAGCTTTGCATGGACTCTAGTGCCCCTTTCTCATCATTGGCTTATATTGACAGGCAGGACCTGCTGACCTGAAACACTTTGACCCAGAGTTCACCCAGGAAGCTGTGTCCAGGTCCATCGGCTGCACCCCTGATACTGTGGCCAGCAGCTCTGGTGCCTCAAGTGCATTCCTGGGATTTTCCTATGCACAGGAGGACAATGACATCTTAAACTGTTAGGAGTGAAGCATCTGTGAAGCCACAGAGGCAAGCTGGTAAAAAGAGTCAAAGTCCTAAGTTTGATGGCTTAAACAACAAACAGGTATTTCCCATTCCCTAAAAGAAGCAGTATTAGTGGGGCCTGCCATGGTAAGACAGGGCATGAGATACAGAGGCTTTCTGTGTTTCTTTTCTGTTCTTCTTGACAGATGGCTTCTGATATTATGGTTGTTACATGATCAAAAAATAACTGCTGGTGGTCTAGCCACTTTTGTGTTCTGGGCAGGAATAAAGGAGGAATGGGGTTGAGGGAGTGGCAAAAGAGCACCAATGAAGTTTTTCTGGAAGCCTTACCCAGTGACTTCTGCTGAACCACCCCGTGTAATGGAGCCTAGGCACACGACCACCCCGAACAGCAAAGGGGTTCTGGCACTCAGTAAGAGGAGAGGATGCTGGCTAGTCTTCAACTGACATCTGTGAAAGCTCTGGCTGCAGGAGACGGTGGGAATACAGTGTTCTCAGTCACAATCTTGTAGGCAGCTAACACTTTACCAGAGAGCTTCTTGGTGTTTATGTTTTTGTCTCAATGTATAAAATGACAGATATGTAACAAGGGTATAGGGTATTATCAACATCTTTTACTGTTCTATGTTGATGGTGTCTTTCTTTGTTGTGGGTAGTGCTGGACATTTGTTATTGGGTTTGGCTGCTTAGCATCTGAACCTCTTCTAACATTCAGAGAATCCCAAGTACCATACCTGAACCCAAAGTAAGTATCAGGAGCTTTCTTTTAGGTGGTAGCTGTGGTAATGGTACCCACGAAATTGAGTTCCTGGTAAAGCAATAGCATCAAGGCAACCAACCCAGTGGTGATAGAGTGGTTTTGAAGAATAACACTCAACTGGACCCTCGTTCATAGCAGGAGCTGGCTGCCAAGTTAATGCTGTGCTCCATCTTGTGTGGAATTCCCATGCAGTGACTACAGCTTCCTGACCACCCATTAAACTCCATGTGTTTGAGCTTAATCATTTCTAAGTGCAGTTCTAACCGGACAAAATGTGAGCTTGTAACACTTCATGAATTAAGGACACTCTGCTCCTGTGGGATGGATTATGCTGCTTTATTTAAAAATAGTTTTTTGTTTTTTCCACAAACCCATGATACATTCTTCAGCATAGCCTTATCAGCTTTTTCCTTTGGAGACAAGCGGAGGAACTTTCTTAGGAATGGCGTATGCTGGCAATTTTATTCCCTTTTCCTCTTAACTCAGTCCTACTCCTTTACTTCAGTTTTTGGCTCCCTTCCCACTGTGCCCCAATACTTAAGAGGAATGAAGCTGGGAGACCAAGGTGAGAAAAACAGCTGTGGCACTGACTTATTGGAGATCAAAAATTGCTCAGGAAGAACTAATGTTAGACTTTGACATGTGCTGAGAACATTGAAAGAAACTCTGATTTCCATCTTAATAGCACTTGTTAATTGCCAAACATGGAACCTGAGGACAAAATTCTTATAGTTCCCCCAAACAAAAACTGACTGTATAAATGTCAAAAAAATGATGAAACTGTCAAAAACATGCAATCAGCTGTGGGTTATAAAGCATAATGATTCTGTTTTAAGATTGTAAAATCAGATTGTTTTAACCAGGATAGAAAATAAAAATAAAAAAAAGAAAGAAAAGAAAAATGAAGCTAGGCATGGTAGTGTATGCCTATCATCCCAGGACTTAGGAAGCTGAGGCAGGTGGATCACTGTGTTTTTGGCCAGCCAAGGCTACATAGTGAGCTCAAGACCAGCCTGTACTGCAAAGTGTGGCCCTGCCTTGAAAAAACAAACAAAAACAAAATAAAAATGAAGAAAAACTATGGTAGTAAATTGATCATGCTACACCTATGTTTACTGAACACAATATAAAACTTATATACATTATCTACAATCCTTATTACAAGCCAGTATTTAGAAATTATTAACCTCACTTTACAAATAGGAAACATTTACTCGGGAAGATTAAGCAACTTACCCAAGATCATCCAGCCAGTACCAGTCACAACCAGGAATTGAACTTACTGGCATCTGACTCTAAAACCCGTTTTTCTACAGCCTCAGTGGGAGAAGCACTTCGGGCTGGTGCTCTTTTGGTCTTCTAGCAGACACTGACTAAACAACAGGCAGAAGCAGCTCAAGCCTTGTCCCAACTCTACATCATTTCCATTTTTATTCCTAAGTGCAGCCTACCGTCACCCAATTTTGCATAAAAATGCAGCATCCTCACGAGAATCTTTCAGAGCTGAGGATGTAGCTGTGTGTATCTGCCTAGCCCAGGCCTTGGGTTTGATTCTCAGTACTGGGGGAAAAGTTTTCCAATCATCATTTTCACCTTTTCAATTTGCAGCGACAGTGGTTGTGAAAAGATAAGTTGTGCGTTTTCATATTCTCAACTACTACTCTGTACCTGATGAAGACAAACAAATGTAAATCAAAACTGTTAAGATGTCTCTGCACTCAATTCTTTGAGCCTGGAGGGTGCTGCAGTGTTTTGCAGAAATGCACAGCCCTCTCTGGGCAGGAAACCGCGCTCCCCAGGGAGAGGGGTGGCCTCTTTGTAGTTGTAGGAGTCAGGCTTCCCATTTTCTTTCTTTTCTTTTCTTTTTTTTTTGTACCGGGGATTGAACTCACGACCACACAATTGCCAGGCAGGTGCTTAAGCCACTGAGCTAAATCCCCAGCCCCAAGGCTTGCCATTTTCACGGTGATGGTAGGATAACCCGTATGTGTTATCTTGCATAAGCAGTTCCTTCTGCCCGCAGCCCTTGTCCTAAACATTATCACTCTCTTTTCAGACCTCTAGCCAATGGGGGTGCCTTTCTGACCATCTTGGGGCCCTCACAACCTCTCGAGACAGATTATATTTTTACATTTTGGCAGGAGTTGGCCACGATCTAACTCCCCACCTGCAGACGAATAGAGGGCCTCATATTCTTGACACTCAACCCCACATTCCAGCCCTAAAAAGATGTGGGGATAATAGAAGAGAAAGAACACCTTGGGTTGCCACTCTCACCATACGCGTGTCCACCCGGGAAGTGTTTCAGGGGCTCCCAATGCCAGGAAATACTCCGCCAGACAAATATTCCTACTCTTCAAACACGACCTCATATAGTACTTATGCCCCTCCCTCCGTCCTCGCCCCGACCATCTGCGCCTGCGCTATGGGGGGGGGGAAAACTCCAGGCTGGGGCGTTCCACTCCGCGCCCGCCATGGGAATTTTTCACTATTTTCTGCCCCCAAGGGCAAAAATTGGGCTCTTGGTTGGTACCTACCATTCTTGTTAGCTTGTGATGATTACTTCTACTAAATAATAGAATAAGATTGGCTTCTTTTTTGCCGAAAACATTTCTCATCGTGTTTATATTTACCCCCACGCATAGCAATGGCACAGCCCAACACTAGTCCCGCCCTCTACCCACCAGTACCTGACACCCGCGGCAATTGGCGGCTGCTGTTTTGACGTCATCACGTCCCTGCGGAGGTAACTCCCCGTTTGGGGCCACGCCTTCTCAGAGCCCCAGAGTTCCTCCGTTGTTGCTACGAGGCCTTGGATACCTGGCGGCACGATGCTGGGAGACGTCAGGTGAAGATGGTGGTCACTGGGCCTCAGGTGAGCCAAGCTTCAATGTAATGGATCAGAGGGGTGTCGGGGGGCCCAGGGGTCTAGTGACGGCCTAGCTAAACTGCCCTGGAGACCTCTGGCTCAGTTTTTTGAAAAATTCGAGGTCCGCTGGGGTAAGGTCTGTTGAGGACATGTACATAAGCAGAGATCCCAGACCTCAGTCTGCTCTCGAATCTGTAACGCTTCACAGTGGATTCGTAGCCGTCTTACTGAATATGAAAGCGCACTGGACAGAGTCGTAAGGTTGTAGACCCTCTTGATCTTTTCGTCACTCATCTGGGAAAATAGGAGTTGGCTGGTAAGCTTGCTGAAGTGAAAACGAGAGAATGGTTGTAGAACGCAACCCAACTATTGTTTTATAATATTATCATTATTACTGTTTTTAAGCTTCTTGTCCTTAAGGAACATTTCTGAGTAGTTGTGATAGGCTAGGACTCCCCACGGGCTGAACAACAAACTTAACTGGAAGTGTAGCTTTCATTGCACTTTTTTTTGTACTTTGAATCGAACCGAGGAAGGACTTCGTGCTTGCCAGGCAGGCATTGTGCCACTGAGCCATATTCCTGGCCCTGCACTATCTCTGTAAGAGCCATCAAATGCTGAAAGGATTATATTCCCATTTTCAAGGAATCTGATTTTTGACAAAAAACCATTAGTGACAAAAGCTGCAATATGTACATTTCAGTACTGTCTCTGATGATTATTTGTTCTGGGATAACCATGCAATAGTTCTTGCATCCAGTAACCTAATAATTGAATGCTTTTTTTTTTAAATCAGGAAACTGGAGAAAACAATATAAGATTGTATATACAAATATGAAAATAAGCATGCAATAGGTGGAATGAAAAGTAAAAAGTGTTGTCACAATGGTAGACTCGTGGGGCATTTTTTTTTAACTGTACAAAATGATTTTCAATTCCATTGGAAAAAATAAATGAGACTGAAAAATTCTAAAAGGTAATAATGAGACAAGACAAGATCTATAACAGTATGACAGAATATCTGAGAAAATCAGCTTAAACAAAGAAAGGTTTTTATTTTGGCTCATCCTTGCAGAGGTTTCAGTCCATGATCATCTGGCTCTACTGCTGTGGGCATGAGGGGAGACAGAATATCAAAGAAAAAGGGGCTGACGGAGCAAAGCTGGTCTCCTCATGGTTGCCGAGAAGCAGAGAGAAAGGGGGTGAGCTAGAGAGGAAGAGCCAGGGAACCAGATATGTGTAGTCCCCATGATGCAGTCCCTTTGTCTGTGGATTAACTCAGGAAACTGATTAACTGATGAAATTAGAGCCTTCAATATCCAGTCACTTCCCAAATCCCATCAGCAATCAAGCCTTTAACACAACCAGGCTTTTAGAGTATATTTTGAATCTCAAGCATAACAGTAATTGAAACTAGTAGGGAATTGAATAGAAACTCACAGGCAAAGAGGATGTAATAGAATTTGGAATCAAACCCAGATATGTGGGCTGGGGAATGTGGCTCAGTGGTAGAGTGCTTGCCTAGCATGCAAAAGGCCCTGGGTTCAATCCCCAGTACCACAAAAAAACAAAACAAAACAAACCAGATATGTATAGGGAGTTACTGTATAGCCAAGGTGGTATTTTATATCAGCTGGATGGATTGGTGATGAAGTAGCTTTCTAGTAATTGAGGAAAAAATGAAATTCATTTTGAGCATGAAAATATTCCAAATGGATGAAAGTTTAAATGTTAAAAAATTTTCTTGTGTGTGTGGCCATAATCCTGCCTCAGCCTCCCCTGTGGTTTGTTTAGTGAGTTTAAAGGCCAGCCTGAATCACATAGTAAGACCCTGTCTCAAACAAATAAATTAAAAAAAAAAAAGAGAGAGAGAGAGAGGCTGGAGATTTAGTTTAGCAGTGCAAGCACTTGCCTGGCAAGTGCAAGGTCTGAGTTTGATCCCCGATACCAAAAAAAGAGAAACCAACAAACAAAAAAAGATCCTGTTTCATAAAACAAAATAAAACCACAAGTTTATATATATATATATATATATATATATATATATATATATATATAAAATCTAAAAAAATTCTAGAAGGTACCAGGCGTGGTTATATACATCTATAGTCCTAGCTATTCTGAAAGCTGAGGCAGAAGAGTTAAGAGTTTGAGGCCAACCTAGGCAACACAGCAAACTTTGCAAAAACTGGCAGGCTCAACCCTAACAGTGAGAAATCAGGTTGGAATCTTGGTTTCAGGGCATCAGAGTGGGGAGATGGGAGGAAAGACCATGGAAGGAAGGTGGTAGGAGGACCAGAGCACAAGTCCAGGCACAAAAGCCAAAATGGGCTGGGTTTTGTTTGGCCTTTGCAGCTGTATTTATGCATTTCACTCTTAACCTCAAGAATTGTAAGTTTCATAGGTAGGTTACAGTTGTGTACCCTTGCTTTATAAATTAGAAATGGAAGACAACTATTTTTTGGGAGATGGAGCTTTCTTGGGGAATGTTATTTATTGTTTTTCTGATCCATCTTTTTTCCATAAGGCAACCATGGAGAAGGATGTTCGGAGCACCATTCTTTTCAATGCATACAAAAAGGAGATATTTACCATCAATAATGGCTATAAGTCCATGCAGAAAAGACTTCGAAGTAATTGGAAGATTCAGAGGTGACCATGACCATGTATATTGTTTTCCCATCTAAGTGATCATGATAGGCTTCTGGTTATGTTGAAGTTTTATTTTTTTTATGTACAATAGATTGTTTAGGTTGGAGTAGCTCAATTTAAAGATTAATCAAAAGTAAAGAAATTACTATTAAAATGTATTTTGAAACTTGACCATCAACATATTGTCTTCCAAGTTACAAACCAAAAAAATTAATCTATATAATGTTTTTAGATGTTGGAGGTTTTCTCCATATTTTAACTTGGGTCACTACTTCAATTTAGTAAAAGGAAAAATGAAAATTACATGAAAATGTCTATACCTGTAGATAGTGCATGCAAATTCATGTGCATGTGTGTTGGGAAGGGTATTGCAGATTGAACCTAGGGATTTTGAGTATGCTAAGCAACTGCTGTACCTGTGAACTATTCCCTCAGCCCATTTTATTTTATTCTGAGACAGGGTCTCTTTAAGTTGCTCAGGCTGGCCTTGAACCTATGATCCTCCTGCCTCAGCCTCCCAAGAAACTGGTATTGTAGGCATGCATCATCATACCTGGCTTGGCATGTATATTTTCTTAATCAGTAAGACTATGTAACCATGTTGATTAATGGAAGAGCTGATAGTTGGAGGATTTTTTTTTTTTAAATACTAAGGATTGAACCCTTGTACACAAAGCCTTTGTACTGAGCTACATCTCCAACTCTTTTTATTTTTATTTTAAACTGAATAAACCAGAGCAATAAAATGAAACAAAACAAAACAGAACCTGATAGTGGATTTAAAAAAAAAAAAGATGTAGGGAATCCACCATAGTTACTATACTGCATATTGTTATCCTCTAAATAGTTGCTCAGGCTACCAGCTTTAAGCTTACAAAGTCAATCAAGCAATACAAGCATTAGATTCAGAATCAGCCTGTTGCTTAGGTGGGTGTGGGGAGTGTGGCTTCCTTCCTGGTTCTCCCCCACCAGGTTTTTGTTTTTTGAAACAGGGTCTCACTGTGTAGTTCAGGCTGGCCTTGAACTCAGGGCGATCCTTCAGCCTCAGCCTCCTGACTTCTTGGATCATAGCCATGTGGTACCATGTCCAGAACCCTTTTTATTTTTTACTTTTGAGACCGGGTCTCATTAAGTTGCCCAGAATGGGCTCAAATTCGTGATCCTTCTCCCTCAAAGTGTGGAGTACACAGACATATAGACACATCTGGATAGGAGACTTTTTTATACTTTTGCGTGGTTAATTGGAATACACTGGCTTATTGGAAGTATTTGAAGGCAGGCTGGATGACTCTGGGATGGGCCTGTGAGGGGATTCCCACTTTGGGAGTGAGGCTGTATGGCTGAACTAGGTACCCTTTGTCCCTTGGTTTTAGTGGCTTTGGTTTCATGCAGTCAAGAGGTTAAACTATGTGATAAATCAGTTGAAATTATAGATCTAACACTTGCTTTTAAAATCATATTTCCAGTTTAAAAGACGAAATCACATCTGAGAAGCTAATTGGGGTGAAACTGTGGATTACAGCCGGGCCAAGGGAAAAATTTACTGCAGCTGAGGTAAGAAATAGCCTAAAAGAGGCCGGGGATTTAGCTCATCTGAACAAGTGCCTGCCTGGCAAGCATGAGGTGGTGAGTTCGATCCCCAGCACCAAAAAAAAAAAGAAATAGCCTGAAAGGGAAATATAGTGGCGTGGTCAGGAACATGGGTGAGTCTCCCTCACTGCTCACCGTGTTGGCTTAGGTAGTTACTTCATCTTTGTCTTTATCACGGAAGAGTTTTGGTGATTGACTTAGTAAATGCCATGTAAAATGCCAGGCACAGAGGGAGGGCTGATCAAATATTAGTAAAAAAATTAAATAAATAAATATTAGTCATCTGTTTTTGCTTTGAAAATAGAAAAAGTTTCATTTAAAATTAGACTTTAAGCTGGAGACAGTATTTTCAGCACTCTGAGAGGCTGAGGCAGGAAGATCATCTAGCCTGGCAATTTGAAAGAATTTTTTTTAAAATAAAATGAGCTGGGTGTAGTGGTGCATGCCTGTAATCCTGGCATCTTGGAGGCTGAGACAAGAGGTTCCCTATGAGTTTGAGGCCAGCCTGGGCCATATAAATGAGTTCAAGGCCTGCACAAATAGAGATATCTTGTTAACACAAAATAAAACAATAACATCCAAATAACCTAAGATATAACTTAGTGCAGAGGCTCTGGGTTTCATTCCCAGTACTGCAAAAAAGGAAAGAAAATGAAACTTTAAAAATTCTATGTCATGGACTAAAGAATGAGAAGTAAAAATTAGCCTACAAGTTGTAGATATTGGTGAAGATGTGAAAAAAAAAAAATGGGAATCCTACACTGTAGGTATTGGTGGGCATGTAAAATGGTATAGCTGCTGCGAAACAGTATTATGGTTCCTAAAATTATTAAAAGTAGAATTACCATATGATCCCTCACTTCTGGGCATATGTACAAAAGAATTGAAAGGGTCTCAGAAAGTAATTTGTACATCCATGTTAATAGCAGCACTCTTTACAACAGTTAAAGACAGAAAGAGCCTAAGCATCTGATTACAGATGAATAGATAAGCAAAATGTATATACCTCGTGTGGAATTTACTTAGCCTTAGGAAGGAAGAGGGACTGGGGCTGTAGCTCAGTGGTATAGGGTGTTTATTCTTAAAACATTTCCTCTTTTGAGAATATGTTTGAAATTATAAAATATATATATTTTATATACAAACATATACCTATTGGAGTTTACATTCTCATTCTTTTCTGATGAGTACTTAGTGAAGAAGTTTAGAAACTATTGGTCTGAGCTTCATAGCCTCCAGGTCTTCTCAGGCTGAATCAGCAAGGTTGGCTCTAGATTCTTCTGTCTTCTCCAGCTCTGTGAGAACAAGAGAGAGCTTCCCAGAAGAAAAGCAGGCAATTTGCGTTTCTCACTGTGGTTTGGTGCTTTTGTCATGGTGTAAGATGCAGCCCTTAATCCTGGTCTTGGTGGGCAGTGAGGAGAAGACATAGCCTAGATCAGTGATGCCCCTTCTGTTGGCATGCAGGCCAAGTTGCTTCAGCAGCTGAGCATGGGATATTCAGGTTTAATTGCTATGTGGGCACTTCATAATAAGTAAGTTTGGGTTACGGTCTCTGAAAGGTTCACCATCACTGTGGTATAGATCAGTGGTTCACAACCAGAGCTGGTTTTGCTTCCTCCTCTCCTCCCAAGGGGACATTTGGCAATGTCCGAGAGACACTTTTAGTCTGGTGTCTAGTAGGTGGACACCAGGATTGGTGTTGAATGTGATTCTGTGAGCTTCCTTTAGCTAATAGTTTTCTACTTTTGGTTTGTTGTCCAGATATTCAACTATGAAAATGGCAATGCAGTGTAAATATTTTAGAACTATTTGCTCAAAGACAAACTTACAGATCATATACAAAGTACATTTTATATTATTCTATATACATTTACATTTAAGTGCCTTACAGATTTGAAGTATTACTTTTCAACTAGTTAAGGTCTTATTGGTCGGCTGGGGATCTAGCTCAGTGGC
Source organism: Hydrochoerus hydrochaeris (assembly GCA_004027455.1). Classification (NCBI taxonomy): domain Eukaryota; kingdom Metazoa; phylum Chordata; class Mammalia; order Rodentia; family Hydrochaeridae; genus Hydrochoerus; species Hydrochoerus hydrochaeris. The sequence continues at coordinate 134,775 of PVLA01005344.1, forward strand.
ATAAACACCTGCCTGGCAAGTGCGAGGTTGTGAGTTCGTTCCTGCTACCAAAAAAAAGTCTTAGTGGTAATACAAGTATTTTGGATATAAGTCTTTTGAGCATATTCATAGGTTGATACTTTTCCCTTTGTGTAGTTTGAAGTCCTAAAGAAGTATCTTGACAGTGGTGGAGATATCCTTGTGATGCTTGGAGAAGGTGGAGAATCCAGATTTGACACCAATATTAACTTTCTACTAGAAGAATATGGAATCATGGTTAATAATGGTAATTATTATCCTTTTAAATAGAGGCACTGCTTTCCTATTTCTTATTCACATCATAGCCTGCTGACCCCACTGGTGTAATGATAATGACCCGGGCTAAGATCACATGGCCCAGCATTTTGGGCTTGCCAGCAGTCTGAGCCTCCTAGGCCTAGGCTTCTTCTTCTGCAAATGTGAGGGATTGGAATAGAATTCCAGAGTTCCTTTCAGGTCAAAATTGGTATGAATGTATTGTACCAATCTTATTTCCAATCTATAATGTACCTCCTCTTTTTCCCTTTAAGATGCTGTGGTTAGAAATGTGTATTACAAATATTTTCATCCTAAGGAAGCTCTGGTTTCCAATGGAGTGTTGAACAGGTAAGCATGTGGAAAACAGAAATGTCTTTAAAGATACTCTTTTCACACACTCTTTTCATGGCTCCATTTCTCCTTTTCTTGCCTTTTTGCTTTATTTTATTACATTATAATTTTTAATATTAATGCTTATTTATGAAATTCTTTTCCGTATCTTTGGAAACTTTATTTCTCATTCACTTTTTCTTAGAGCTCTTTGAGATGCAAGTAATAGAAAATCCTAATCCAAATGAGATTAAACAGTAAGGAGGTTTTGCTGATTCATGTCATTAGGGCTCTGGTCTCATTTCTGTCCAATTCTCTTGGCTCTGCATTCTTGTATGTATAGGCTGGGTAGTAATAACAGTTCCTAAATTCACAAGAGAACATTCTGTGGTCCCAGTATTTCTAATAAGAGCAGTTATGAGACTTTCTTCTGAGCTGGCCTAGCTACAGTGCATCCTAGATAGGCCAAGTGACACAGCTAAGTCATCTCTTGCAGCCTGAGATGGAATCCAGCTTCTTAGATCTGGATCCTAGAATATATGAATGGGCCACATCAAATGCCCCCTGTAAATTTTCTGCCAGGTTTGTAATGATTTATTCTACATCTGAACTCTGTTGGCCCAAGAGTGTGGATCTAGGATATGGACTCTTTCTTTCCTCAGGACTCAAGAAAATAGAACTGACCCTAATATATCTTTTGTTTCTTTAATCCTCTCTTTTCCTGCTTTACTGATCTGGATACAAGTACATATGCCTGTAAACAAAACAAAAGAGTCTTACAGTATGTCCACAATGATAATAAACTTTCCCACCATGAAGAAAAGTGCAGCCCAGGCCAATTACATAGAAATGAACAGCTTCTGTGATAACAGCAGCTCTTTGGTCTGACTCACAGCATCATCGAAAGGTGGTTGCAGCATTGGCCCCACCTCCTCACAGAGGCCTGGGAGTAGACACTGTTGCACAGGTGACAGTCTGGTTGCTTTTGTTTCCACAGCACAATTTGTTCCAGTATTTACAATGGCATTTCAGTTAGTCACTGAATATGCTATTCCACTGCATATTCTGATCAAGTAACATCTAAGAGCATCCGTAGATCATCACCCTGTATGTGACTGTATGTGAGCAGAAGGCTTGGCCTGGTGTGAACTCTAGACAATCAGTTGATTAAGAGAAATCCATTTGTGGCGTGTTTTGTAGAGGTGGGCTCTGGATTGGCCTTTTTTCTGGTTCTACCTTTTTTCTCATTTTTCATCCACAATTTCAACTTCTGTGCTACCCTTTCATTGCCTCTAAGATGAGATTAAGCTTTGTGGTGAGAGTCTGAACACAGTGAAATCCAGCAATCAGGAAAATAGGCTAGGAAACTCATTCATCCATCTTTCTCCGAAGAAAAGTCTCATTCCAAATTTTCTATTCCAAAGCAATATTCAATTTGATGTTTAAAATATTCTTTAAGCAGTGCCTCCTCCATGTGATACACCTGTGCACTTGCCCCATCGTCATAGTGATACATCATTCTGGTGGGAAGTTCTGTTTGAAATGGCTGATCAGTCCTTTCACAGTGTTCTCCATAGTCATATGTATGCTCAAAGTTCACTTGGTATGATTTTTTTTAAAATGATAATCAGAGATGACCCTAATGTATCTTTTTTTTTTAATTTTAAAGAGAATAAAACCAAATAAAGTAAAACAGAATAAAGCCAATTGAAACAACACAGTGAAAGTGATACAGGACTTTAAAACAAGATACTAGGAAATCAACAATCACTACCATAATATATCTTGTTTTCTTCAAAATAGCTGCCTTTGCCATCAGATATAATAAAGTCTGTAATCCTAGCACTTGGGAAGCTGAGGTAGGAGAATTGCTGTGAGTTTGAGACCAGCCTGAACTACATAGTGAAACCCTGTCTCAAAAAGCCAAAAATGCAAAAAAGTGTGTGTGTGTCTATCTATCTATCTATCTATCTATCTATCTATCTATCTATCTATCTATAAAATCAAACAAAACAAAACAGAAGAAATGCAAACCAAGCAAAACAATACAGGACTTCAAAGCAAGACAAAGGAATCAACAGTGGCTACCATCTTCAGGAGATCCCTCATGGTTGCTATATTGCATATTGTTATCCTCTAAATAGATGTTCAGACTACCGGCTTTCAGCTGCAAGGTCAATCAAACAATGCAAGCATTAAGCTGTTTTTTTATTTTAGTAGCTATCATCTCAGCCTGTGTTTCTCCAAATCAGCCAGTTGCTTACTTGGTAGGCGGTAGAGCCTAGCTCTTGTCTCCCAGCTTCCACACTGGCTGGCTCACAGGAAGGGATTGGCTTCTTGTTTCTGCTCCAGCCCACGACTGCTGCTGGCTCACAGGACAGGGTTACCTTCTTGGTTTTCCTCTGGGCCCACATGGCTCCTTCTGGCTCACAGGAAGGGATTGGCTTCTTGTTTCTGCTCCTGGCCCATGATTGCCAACCCTAATATATCTTAACATTGACATTTACAAGCTTCCTAGAAGAGGGTGGGTGTGTGGGTGTACTTTTTAATTTTTAAATGTTCACAAAATTCTTGCATGAATATTTGCTATTCAGTATGAAGTTCCCTAATGCTTTTGTTGATTAAATTTTAATTTTTTTTCTTTAAGGGAAATTAGTCGAGCTGCAGGAAAGGCTGTGCCTGGAATCATTGATGAGGAGAGCACAGGAAATAATGCCCAGTGAGTATGTTCTGAGGCTACCTGAGGAGGATGAACTTATCATTTTAAATGTTTGTGTTTTTTGGTTTTTTTTCCAGCCAGTTATAGTAGCACACACCTGTAATCCTAGTACTCTGGGAAGCTGAGGCAAGAGAATTGTAAATTCAAGCCCAGCCTCAGCAACTTAGTGACTTGAAACAGGGATATAAGCTCAGTGCAAAGGCCCTGGGTTCAATCCACAGTATTGCAGACAGACAGACACATACATACACACACAGAGAAAGAATTTTCTTTTTCATTATTAAAAAAGTTTTCTGATTATAATTCTTAACCTCCATGGGCATGGTAGAGCACACCTGTAATCTCAGCACTGGGGAGGCTGAGGCAGGAAGATTGCTGCAAATTCAAGACCAGCCTAGGATACAAAATGAGCTCAAGACCAGCCTGAACTGCGTAGAGAGACCCTGTCTCAAAAAGACAAAAAAAAAAAAAAAGAGAGAGAGAGAGAGAGAATTGCCTGTAATGGTTTCTTTTATATGAGAAACCAAAGCATAAATAAAGAGCAAAATAAAAGATATATAAAAGGCTGAGGCAGGAGAGTATAAGGCTTGCCTTGGCTACGTAGTTCAGTGCTAGTCTGAACTGCATGGTAAGACCCTGTCTCAAACAAACAAACAAAGATAGATAGCTAATAGGAAACAGAGAGACAGATATTTGCAAATGAGAAGGGGATCAAGGGATAAAAGGGGATAGGAGAGAGGGGAGAGGAAAGGAATGTAAAAAGAATTAAGATGTGTTATGTACAGATACTGTTATATGATGAATGTAATCCTTATGTATTTCCAACAGAAACTACAAAAACCTTACTCTTGGTATTAAAAAAATAAAAGCAGAGATAAGTACCCAAATTCATATGACTACTATGAGAACTTAGATGCGGACCTAGGCAGTCTTATCCACAGCCTGTACTTTGAACCTTTGCTTGATCTTGTTATTGTAAATAAGTTTGTTACAAATAAAAAGCACAAGTGAACATCTTTTTACATTTTTGTGTGTTGTGCTAATATTTAAGTTTTTCTTTGTTTGTTTGTTTGAAGTACTGGGGATCAAACGTACAACCTCAGACTTGCCAGGTGCTTGTGTGGCTGAGCTGTATCCTCAGCCCATTAAGATCAATTCTTAACCCTGGAATTTCTATATCCAAGGTCTTCCACTGATTCCTTGTCAAGTGTAGTGCTTTGCCAGATCACCCTGCAGGCAGCTGGTAGCACTTACACTCCCAATGAATGTGTCCCCTTTTGCTCTCTTAACCAGCACAGGGTACTAGTAAATATTACATGTAGTTCTTTAAAGAATTTTCTTTCTGTGGCTGGGGATATAGCTCTGCAGCACAGTGCCTGCCTGACAAGTGTAAGGTCTTGAGTTCGATTCTCCATACTGCCCCCTCCCCTTTTTTCTGATACTAAAGACTGAACCCACGGTCTTGTGCATGCCAGACAAGGACTATGCCAGATCTGCAGCCTGGTATCTCTTTCTTTTAGTTTGCATGTCTTTGATTTTTAGTGCCTGGAGTAGGTCTTCCCTATGCTAAGATTATAACATATTTACCTGTGTTTGATTTTGATATGTTTATTATTTCATTTTGAAGTACATTTCTAATCCATCTGGCATATATTTTCAAGTGTGGAATGAATATGGAACTGTTTTTCCAAATAGCCAATACTACGCCACCCATCTCCAATAATTTGAAATGCCATTTTTACTATATACTAGTAACATTCACCTCCTATGTATATTTGGACTGATTCTAATCTATACCATTTGTAATTTGCTATGTTTGTCATTTGTTTTAAGACAGGATCTTGCTACATGGTCCAAGTCAGCCTTGAATTCACTGTGTAGTCCAGTCTGACCTCAAACTCATGACCTTCATGCTTCAGCTTCTTGTGCTCCACTGTATCTGGCTACTTTTTACTATTTCTGCACTAGTACTGTGTTATTTTAATTACTAGAACTTTGTAACGTACTCTTTTTTGTGTGTGCCTTTTTGAGACAGGGTCTTGCTCTGTAGCTCAGACTAGTCTTGAACTCATTTTGTAGTGAGTTGTCCTTAAACTCACACGATCCTCCTGCCTCTGCCTCCCAAGTGCTGGGATTAACAATGTGTGCCACATACTCTTAACTACATAAAAATGTCAACTTCTATGGAGTAAAAAGGTAACCCAGGAAAGCTATTTGCAATACGTGCAGGTCTTACAAATGAATAAGAGAAGCCAGGAGTGGTGGTGCATGCCTGTAACCACAGCACTTGGGAGGCAGAGGCAGGAAAATTGCCACAAGTTTAAGGCCATCCTGGCCTAAATAGGAGCTCAAGACAAGTCGTACTACATAGCAAGACCCCCCTGTCTTAGAAAAAGAAAAAAATGAGTAAGACTAACTATCAAGACACAAAAATTACCCACCCAGTGTGGTGGCTCACACCTGTGACCCCAGCACTCAGAAGGCTGAGGCAGGAGGATCACTAAGTTTTCACCAGCTCAGGCCAACCAGAGCTACATGGTAAGACCCTGACTCAAAAAATAAAACAAAACAAAACACAACTTAAAAAATGAAAAAAAACAGGAATAAGAAAAATTGACACAGGAACTGCAATTATCCTGTCTCCCCTGAATACATTTAAGAAAAGGAGGGAAGGAAGGATTGCTTTGACATCTGCATGACTGCTTCCTGACTTACCTCTTCCTCTGTGATGGTCATTTGCTCATTTCCTTTTGCTCTGAGCCTGGGACGCATGGCTGCATTCCCATTTCTGGGATACTGTTGGGTTAAGGTCAGAAGGGGGAGAACAGAGGATGTGGGACAGGTATTGCTTCTGTCCTCTGGAGCAAGTTGAATCTTTACTGAAGGGATTGGGAAAACTAATCATGTAAGGAAATAATCTTTTTTTTTTTTTTTTTGTGGGTACTGGGAATCGAACTTAGGACCTTGCACTTGCCAGGCAGGTGCTGTACCATGCAGCTATATCCCCAGCCTTTGTATTACAATCTTTTTTTTTTTTTTTTTTTGGTACCAGGGATCAAACTCATGACCTTGCACTTGCAAGGTAGGTGCTCATGCCACTGAGCTAAATCCCCCGCCCTTATCCCCAGCCTTTGGAAGGAAATGATCTGAAGGGAAAAAAATCTTGGTGATCGCTCATGTGTGCTTTCCCCATAATGTTCCTCCTTAAGGGGTAGAAGAAATTTTGCATTTGATGGTGAATCAAAGAGTGGTGCTCAAGAAATGCTGCGACTATTTTCAGATTTTTAAATGCATGTTTAAAAATATTTAGATATGATTCTTTACTTTCTTACAGGGCTCTCACCTTTGTCTACCCTTTTGGTGCCACCCTGAGTGTCATGAAACCAGCAGTGGCTGTTCTGTCCACAGGCTCTGTCTGTTTCCCGCTTAACAGACCCATCCTGGCTTTCTATCACTCAAAGGTACAGAGTTCCTAGGACATGGGTGTGTATGTTATCTTTACTGTTGAGATAATACAAACTGCCTTACAATTTAGTATATGAAGAATGTCGTATATTTTCTTACTGGCCTGTGCAGTAGGTTTCAGGCATGTGCACTGATTCATGGGGAAATAGTGAGTTGTCCAGAAGTTGATGTCAAATCCTGAATCTAGCTATCGTCATTGGAAATCCAAAATTTTCCCCCTGTAGCATGAAGCTGCCTGCTTTATGGCTCTAAATAATGTTTCATCCTGTCTGAGCCTCTGTGCTTTCTATTCAGCAAGGTAGAGTTAACTATGCAAAATTGCCCAGAATTATGCTGCTGTTATTTTAGTTTACTCTAGGAGAACTTAGTAGAAGACTTGTCCAGTTCTCACCCATGGACCCCCCCACTGAAATGTGGTTGCACGTGGTCCAGAGATCTCCTTATGATGCCCCTTTCCACTGCCTTTTGATTTATATTTTGCTGAATTTACTTCACCCGTTCACCAAGCACAGAGTTGACTTTCCAGTTTTTCTCCAGGAACACAGATGTGCCTTGTCCTTCACCTTCCTATTTTCCTTTGTGAGATGTAGGTATCACCTTATTTAAAAGCTCTGACCTCATTTTTTAGATATATAAGTATCTATGATGTATGTGAAAGAGTTAAAACAAAATTCATTTAACTGTTATGGTATTGTGGTAGCTGGTCTCTTCTATCAGCTGGAAGTATTGTGTTAAAATTACACTACTGCATTATTTCCAAGATGTGGAAATAGGTAATTTATGTAAACAATGTTTGTAGACACAAATGTGAGACATTATTTTAAGGGTCCTCTGGTGGTTAAATACTACATACAGCTATGATAATTTGATTTCTTAAGCATACACAGAGATTTTACCTGGTGTAATATAATAGATCTTTATAGAAGAAGTTTTTTGCTAAGTGTGGTGACTATTTTTCCTTCCCAGGATCATTGCCTTATCATGACTTTTTTTTCTCTTTGCCTTTCTTCTCCTCCTCTTTGTCTTCATCCTCTTCCTCTTCTTCCTCCTCCTCCTTCTTCGTGTGTGTGTGTATGTGTGTGTGTGTGTGTGCATGTGTGTGTGTTTTGAGATAGAGTCTTGCCGTTGCTACATAGTTCAGGTTGGCCTTGAACTCACCATGTACCCCAGGCTGGCCTGAAACTTATGGTGACCCTCCTGCCTCAGCCTTCTGAATGCTAGGATTACAGGTGTGTGCCACTATTCCTGGTTACTTTTGTTTGTTTGGTAGTACTGGGGATTGAATCAAGGGCCTTAACACTGAGCTATATCCTCAGCCCTTCAAAATTTTTGTTAGATTTTGGGATAGGCTCTGTAAGTCACTGAATTACCCAGGCTGGATTTGAATTTGTGATCCTCCTGATTCAGCCTCCCAGAGTACAGGGATTACAGGTACTGGATCTTTTTTTTTTTGGTTCTTCTGGGAATTGAACTCAAGACAGAAAATATACAACTAACTCAGTGAAAATATCTTCTAGAATGAGGGTGAAACAAAGACGTTTTCAGGCAGTCAGAGCTGGAAGTTTTTTAAAAGAAGATTCTAAAAGTTAAACTTCAGGACAGGTATGGTGGTGCATACCTGTAATCCTAGCACTGTGGGAGGCCGAGGCAGGAAGATCTCACGTTTGAGCCTACCTTTGTCAACTTAGTGATTTAGACCTGTCTTAAAATAAAAAGCCAGTTATGGCGGCACACACCTGTAATCCCAGCACCCGAGAGGCAGAGGCAGAAGATTGCAGCGAGTTCAAGGCTAGCCTGGGCTAAAAAGTGAATTCAAGGCCATCCTGAAAAACATAGTGAAATCCTATTCAAAAAGGCAAAGTTAAAAAAAAAAAAAACAGGGGCCAGGGGTGTGTCTCAGTGAAGGTGCTGGGTGTCACCCACGGAAGACAGTTGTAGGGAAGAGTTCTTTAACTTATTTCAGAGTGTTTTGCTGGATATATTGACCGTTGCAATAATAGTGAGTGAAGGAACTTGTTTTACTGAAACCTGAGCAGTCTATAGTCAGTTTTAATACTTGGTCTGATAGGGAAAAAGACTTCGTTTTAATTTGTTAAAATGATGAATATTGAAAAAGTTTTTATTTGAAATTTTTTCTTAAGCTGAGTGTGGTCATGAGTTCAAGACCAGACTGTGGTATGTAGCCTGAACTACATAACAAAACCTTGACTCAAAAAAAAAAAGCAGAAATTTTTTCTTATTAACATTTGATACTTCTTTTGGTGAGCTTTAGTTTTCTGTTTGGAGCTTAAACTTCTTTTTTGTTTTGTTTTGTTTTTGGTACTCATGTTTTTAGTTGTATACAAAATACTTTTTTTATTGTTCATCTTTATTTATTTATTTATTTTTGTCTTTTTGAGACAGGGTCTCGATATGCAGTTCAGGCTGGCCTTGAGCTCACTTTGTAGCCCAGGCTGATCTCGAACTAGCAACAATCCTCCTGCCTCAGCCTCCTGAGTGCTAGGGTTACAGGCGTGAGCCACTACACCTGGCTTGTTCATCTTTATTTTTAAGAGTGGGTCTCACTATGTAGTTCAGGCTGGCCTAGAACTCCTTCCTCAGCCTCCCAAATACTGGGATTACAGGAGTATGCCACCATGCTCAGCTATCTTTTCTTTCTTTGAAAATTATGACTTCTTTTGTAAGGTAACTAACAATGGAGAAAGACTTTAGAATCAGTTCGTGTACTTTTGTTAGAATCAAAGCAATGCAGAAGTGTCTAAAATGAAAGATGGCTGGGATATAGGTTAGTGGCAGAGTGAGAGGCCCTAGGCTTAATCCCCAGCATCACAGAAAAAGAAAAAAAGTGCTATAAAATGAAAAACAGGTTAAAGTTTAGTTGTGACCATAGAAGATATTTATAGACTATTAAAATCCTGGTGTGGATTGACATTTATTAGTAAATAAGGCAGTTGCTAACCTAATTCTTTTTTTTTAATGCAAAAAAGGTAAAACAAAATTTCATAACAGCTGGGTGTGGTGGTGCACACCTGTAATTCCAGCACTTGGAAAGCTGAGGCAGGAGAATCATTTGTGAGTTCGAGACCAGCCTGGGTTACAAAGTGAGATCAAGTCCAGCCTGAACTGCTTAGTAAGACCCTGTCTCAAAAAGACATAAAGCAAAACTAAAAAAAAAAAAAAAAATCATAACAGTAGAATAGGAGCATAACAATGGGTTAGTACATTGCATATTGTTATCTTTAAAGTACTCAGTAGAAGATATGTGCATTAAAAATTCTCCAAATGCTATTAGCACAAACCTTTCTTTTCAATGAACTGTGAGAAACTAGTAGTATAACTGCCTTGTATTGTTTTCTTTTCCCTTTTATCCTTTCCTCTGTCTCCTACTCCAGTTCCTTTTTCTTTTCAACAATTTCTTCCCATTTCACAATCTCTATTGTACATTGGATCTTATTTACTGTTTTAGTTTTTCACACCAGGAAGCCAATACAATATTTACAACATGTGAATCTGATTTCTGGTCTCAAGTTGCATCCATTTACATATAAAAGTTTCCAGTTTATCCTTCTTTATCACTGAGTAGTACTCCATTGTATAAAAAAGACCACATCTTTTTTTATCCATTTCTTGATTGATGGGCATTTGAGTTTTCTCCAAGATTTAGCTATTAGAAATTGTGCTGCTGTAAACATGGGTGCACATATATCACTGAAGTAGCTAATCTGATTCTGATGACGGATGTTTGGGGACTGGGATATATGCAATATGTTTTGTGTTCTGAGTGTCAGATAGTGCTTTGCCTTCAGTAGAACCAAGGTGGGAAGCTGGCAGTGCTTGGTTCATGTCACATGTTCAGTGACCAGTATTTGGATAAAGAAGAAAACAGCAAAATCATGGTAAGCTTTTCCTTTTCATTAAATTAATGCACAGTGTTCTGGGAATGTCACTTGGTGGTTAGAACATTTGCCTGCTGTGCATTAGACCATGGGTTCCGCACTGCAAAATTAGAAAAATTTAAAAGTAAATTGAGTAAGTTTGATTTTCATGTCATTTCAAAAAGAACCTACATGTGCATTTATTCACTTAAAACTAGCCATTCAGAACCTGTCACATGGCAGGCATTAAGAATATAAAGTTATATCAGGCATTCCCTGCTTTGAAAAAGTTTATGGTACATCAAGAGAGGACAATAGATTAATTAGTAAACCGAGAAAGATGTTTCTAAGCCTGCTGAGGCAGGATGGGAGCCACCCCGGAGAGGTAAGGAGGCTTGGGCTCAGGCCTCACATGGAAAGCCAAGGAGCTTGAACTTTATGTTGAAAACTGTGCGGAGACAGGGTTGGCACCAGCCTTAGTCAGTCAGATCCCTCTTTCAGTTGTGTGGAAAGTGGAAAGAGAGAGGCGTCCCAGAGCCACATAGGAGCCTGGAGAGTCAGCCAGGCAGGAAAAAATAAGCACAGAGTTCTGGTGTGGGAGGGAAGGTGGAGAAAAGGGCTCCTGGTGGGAACCATAGTTGGCAAGGGCTGTGGAGAGGTCTGGTCGCCAACTCTCATCAGAGAGTCAGCTACAGACATTGAAGTTGCCCTCTCCAAGTAGTGCAAGGGACACATGTGTTGTGAAGGGTGACATCAGGGAAGCAAATGTCTTCACAGAACATGCCAGCGCTGTACATTGCAGGGTACCAGTGACTCACTTGTCAGAGGAAGATAGGCCTGCTGAGCTTTTCGTCAACGAAGTGCACTCCTTCAGTGTTGTAATTGTTACACTGAGAAGCTGAGCAAGGTCTCACTACTGTGGAACCCGTATGAAGTCCAAGTGCCTCTGGATATATTTCAGAGGTCTAGATACTCTTCTTAGAACAGCTATTCAAATTATCATGACCTTAAACAGGTGGCTTCGGGATTGTGAGCAAGTTTTAATACCCTTTGGCTTGTGGTTAGGTTAAATTTTCATATGATTTCACCAACAGAAGGGTGTCTATCTGTTTTGAGCTGCTAGCTTAGTCTTTTTCCCTTTATTATTTTTCTTTTATTGTTTTAATTTTCTAATCTTAACCTTCAGCTTTCTCAAATAATCAGGTGTCTAATTCTGTGTTTATTTTTTAAACTCTAGGATGTTGTTTTCCAGTGGCTCACAACAGGAGACATCCACCTGAACCAGATTGATGCTGAGGACCCAGAGGTAGGAGGCTATGAATCATTAGAAAGCTTTTAAATGAAAAATAGTTCCAGCATCTCAGCACCACTTCAAACAGTTCCAAAGCAGTTTATCTGTTTCATATCTCTAAGACCTAAGGAGCTGAATGTGGTGGTGTAGGATTGTAATTCTACCTCTTGGGGACGATGAGGCTGGAAGATCACTAATTTGAGGCCAGTCTGGGCCACTTAGCAAGATACTGTCTCAACATAATACTTAAAAAGGGCTAAGTCCAAGCATGGTGGCACTTGGGAAGCTGAGGCAGGAAGATCCCGCCATCCCGTCATTCACTGTCCACCACATGACACTAGATTGATTCAGAACACACTGCATAGGAGGCCAGAGAAAGATTATGGGGGTGTTAAAACCTTTCTTAAATAGCACACATACCTTCCAGATTTAAGACTTGTGGAAAAGGCACTTTGTATGGTAAGGCTTTTGAAAGTTAAATGCCGCATCAAGTAACATTGCAAAGTGAAAAAGCCTGAAAATCTGAACTTCCTATGAGTTCAGATCACTTCATGTTGTAATTGGAGGGGATTTCAAACCAGACAGTACTTGGTTTCAAACAGTATTTAATAGTATCTTGTAATGCAATACAGAGCTGGAATTTACCTAACAAATTTTAATCTCAGAATCTTGCAGGAGGTCTTGAAAGCCAGTGATCCTGGTACACTTTTCTGTGTTGCTTTCTGGACCTCTCAGTCCTTGATGGTTCAGTGAACTAGAATTTTGTGGGAGGCTCTGTGCAGAGAGATAAGGGAATTGGTCTCAAGACCTTTGGGAGTGCTGGCCCATTCCTTGTCTCCTTAATGCATTTGGGTTATATCTGGCATCTGTTAGTGCCCTTGATAGCACTGTTGTTATCAACCTATTGTCCTATTGGAGAGCCAAACCATCTGAAATACCATATATCGCTGGGAAGAACTTTTTTTTAATTTTAAGGAGAATAAAACCAAGCAAAATAAAATAGAATAAAGTCAATCAAAATAGAACAATGAGACCAGGTATAGTGGTGCACACCTGTAACCCCAGCACTCAGGAGGCTGAGGCAGGAGGATTGCTATGAATTTGAGGCCAGCCTGGGCTACAAAATGAGTTCAAGGCCAACCTGAACTGCATAGTGAGACCCTGTCTCAAAAAGACAAAAAGAAAAAAAAGAACAATGAAAGCAATATAGGACTTCAAATCAATATAATAGGAAATCAACAATGGCTACTGTATCTCATTTTCCTTAAAATAGCTGTCCATACCATCAGGCATAATAAAAACAAAACAAAACAGAATAAAACCAATCCAAACAATGGAAGCATTATAGGACTGCAAAACTCGATAATAGAAAATCAACAGTGGCTACCATAATATATCCTGTTATCTTCAACATAGCTGCCCATAGCATCAGACATAATAAAATCAAACAAAACAAGACAGAATAAAACCAAACCTATCAAAACAATGAAAACAATATAGGAATTCAAAACAAGATAATAGAAAATTAACAGTGGCTACCACCTTCCGTTTTTAAAGGTTTCCTCCTCTATCACTTTCATAATGTTTAATTTTATGTATTTATTTTTTTGGTCCTGGGGATTGAACTCATGACCTCACATTTGCCAAGCAGGCACTTATGCCACTGGACTAAACCCCCAGCCCTCCACTTTCATAATGTTTATTGTACATTTGGGAAACTTTTTTTTTTGGTGGTACTGAGGACTTTGTGCATGCTAGGCAAGTACTCTACCACTGAACTACATCCCCAGCCCTGTATTTTGGATCCCACCAACTTCTTCAGTTTTTTATGCTAGGGAAATAACACCCTTATGAGTCCAAACCATTTCACCCATGAGCATGGTCTCCATTTGCATCTATTTACCTACAAGAGATTTGAGATTATCCTTTATCGCTGAGTAGCTTTCCATTGTATAAAAATATCATATCTTTCTTATCCTTTCTGCAGTTGATGGACAAGCTACGCCTGTTTCTTTCTGGTTTCCTGTTGCATGGAATATTGTTTAACTTTCAAGTTAAGTGTGTTTCTTGTATACAGCATATTGATAGATCTTGTTTCTCGATCTACTCTCTCTGTGTTTCTTTTTATTGATGAGTTGAGGCCACCTACATTTTAAAGGTTACAGCTGACATGTATTGGCTCATCTCTGCCATGTTATCGTCCTGCTGTTGGCTCATCACTTCTCCTCTCTGTTCAGTTGCCTGCCTTGTTTGGCAGTCCTCCTCTGCTGCTGTTCCTGGAGCCATGGTCATCTTTATCTCTCTCTAGAATATCTTTCAATGCTCTTTCTAGGGTTGGTTTGGTGCTCATGAATTCCTTCAGTTGTTCTTAATCATGGAAATCTCTTATTTTTTCATCACATTTGAAAGATAATTTTGCAGGGTACATCAGTCTGGGTTGGAAGCTGTTCTCTTTTAGGATTTGAAAC